>VXBB01023970.1:123910-189772 GCA_013399915.1 Illadopsis cleaveri
GATATTTACCTTGCAATGACTCTTTTATCACGTGTTTCAAAAGACAGGTTATGCACAAGGGAAGTCTGGCATAGGAAGTATGAGCTGTCATGCCTGGGTGCACTCTTACAATCTTAGCACTTTTTAAGTCAATATGATTTAAGACCCTAAGAAGAGGGATGGTGTGTCAAAGAAATCTGTGTTTTCTGGCCAAGTTGGTGTAATAAATTGATTAACTTACAGTGATTTTTCTCTCTCATTCTACGGGAGAGGGAATTGCTCTCTCATTCAGGGAAAAGAAACCTGTCTGCTCTAGGGTGGTTTCTGTGGGATAGTAATGTTTCCTTTTTAAGTTTGTGTGTGTGTGTATGTATTTCAAATCAGCCACAGGCTGCTCAGTTGTTTAAAGTAGTAAAACTTAAGCCTTCTTTCTCAGCTGCTAATTTTTGTTTTCCCACATCTTTTCACAAATTGGTAAGTATGACAGTCATATGACTGTTCTCCTCTGAATCATACTGACTCTGCTGACAAAATAATAATGGTAGCATGTTTTTCCCTGAGTGAATTATTCATTAGAGGCTATTAACAAAGATGATAGGCTTAGCAAAAGTAGTATTCAAACAGTGGTAGTTTTCTTCTCCTCCCTTCTCTACTTGCCTGGGAGAAATGAAGTTTTAAGCAGTGGAAGGATTTAAAATCTCAAGTAGTTGTAAACTTGAGCATTTAGTTATTGCCAAGTCTCATTTATTTTGGAGTTTGGTTGCGGGGTTTTTTTCAGTATTTTCTTTTCTGCACTCTAGGCATGCCATTGAGTAAGGACAAGGTGAACATCATTATGTAGCAGGAGTTTCTAGCCAAGAAAACCCTCCCAGGGAAAAAGCAGAAGAGTAGAAGGTTTGCTGCTGCTGTTTAGTCATGTTAATTATTGCTTTACAGAGGTGATACTTCTTTGGTATTTCCTGTGACCTCATGTTTGTGGTATTTGACAAACTTAGCCCGTGAATATATTGAGAAATTCGTAATTTATAGGTGTAAGCCGGCAGCTGCATGTTTGTAAAGCACTTGGTTAGAGCAAAGTCTGCCCAGCGCCGGGTTTGTATCACTCCAGTTTCTGCCTCGAGTCCTGAATTCACAAACCCCTGGTGCTTAACTGTGGTATTTAGGTCAGAGGTACAGGTTGGTAAAGCACTTTCAGGTTAACTAATCCTCCTCCTTATTGTCTAAATGGAGAGGCGGTGGTTCCTGTGCCGGGCTGTGATCCTTTCCTGCGCAGAGAGGGAGAAAGGGAAGGCTTTGAAGTGAGTCCTTCAAAACAGCGTGCGCTGCCTCTGTACCTGCCCCTGCCCTCTCCATGGAGCCCCAGGTACAGTTTCGAACTGAACATACCATTGTCTTCTTTTGTAATCCTACCTTTGAAATGTTCTCAAGCGTGAGGGGAAATGCAGAAGCTGCCAAAAACTTCCAAAATTCATGATTGGTGGGAGTCTGCTTTTTCCGTCAAGTTTGTACTCTTCCCCCTGCACAGGCTCTGCTGACTGTATTCTCATGCCTCTGTCTTCCCCTTGCCTCAGTGATCAAATAGTGAAAAACCAAAACCACAATCACTTCTAAAATGAAAAAAACAGAACAAAACAAAAACAAACAAACCCAACAATGAAAACAAACTACACAAACAAACAAAAAGCTCACCACTTTGCTGTGCTTTGTCCTGTAGGAAACAGGTATATGTTCTTTTCCAAACTGCTGAATCATAGAATCTACACATAAAAGCCATAGATAAACTAGATGAAATTTTCAAGTGCTGCAAGTAATTATGCAACACAGAAAAAAGAATTTCCTCTCCACAGCCCTGACCTGAGCTTTCTACCAGCTCTTCTGACTGTTTATGCTGATAAGCTGCAAAAGGTTTTTTGTTTGTTTTATGATTTCTGACGTTAAGGCTCATTCGCACTTCTATTTTGCTTGTTGGTAATAGATTTTAATGCTGCCTACAACATTTGAAGCTTTTGTTTTAATTTTGCCTTTTCTCAATCTCACGAAAATTCAACACTCACTGGATGGGTTAGTATACTACTAGAATTTTTAAACTCTATTAGATATGAGTTGTTAACACACAAGCTTCCAGAAAGGAGTGAATTTATGGGGGTTTTATCAGAATCTCTCTTCTTTTTTTTATAGTATGAAAACTTCTCATTATCAAATCATCCAGATGTGTCTGAATGCAGATAATATACCAGCTGTTCTAATCACCACAAATCAGATGCATAAGACAGTTACATCAGAGAAAGCAAAGAAAATCATGTTACATTGGGGTTACATGTATTTTTCAACGCAACTGTAAGGAGAAATAATACAAGACAATCAGGCCAGTTCAGCAATCTTCCCAGTTTACCAGCTTTTGTTTATTTGTCAGCAAGAGGTAAAATAGTCCAGGAGAGCAGCTGTTGGATTTGAAGATCCCATGACTTTTCTTAGAATATGCAGTGTCTATGAGAATTATTTCTCAATTGTGATCACATTCATTAGGTAATGAATTCTTCCCCAAGCTGGAGAGTCAGTGTAGCTGTCATGTTGTACATAGGAGTGGGCACTTCTTTCACTGTCCCATCCAAAGGCTGTCTATGAATTCATGGCAGGAAGGCAAACACAACCACCACACTATGGAGAACAGCAATTCTGACCTCAGCAGGAACAGAGCTGAAATTACACATACCAATGGGGAATAATCACTGATCACCTAATGTTGATTGCCTATCCCTAATGCTGTCCCTGTTTATAAAGTACATGATTCCTATTTAGTTACTAAGAAAGGAGATTTGTGTTGTGATAGTTCTACTAAAACACTCAAGAATTTTGTAATTTCAGTTTACTCCATTATTTACCAGCCACTTGGACAGAGGAGTGCCTCTGTAAATGCAGGAAAAAAAAAAAGTTCCTAAGGTACTATCTTATTTGTTCACTTACTTTTGCAGTAAGTGAACTATTCCAATGCAAAGCACCTCAATAGTACACACCACCTTGCCAATAAAAGTGATATTTTTTAGCTACAGATCAGTTTTTAGTAATTTTCTGGAAAGAATATATCTGTTTTGATCATTTCAGAGTAGCTCAGTTTTTCAAAATGTGCTCTGAATATATACAGACAGATGCATGTGACCCAGTGTGTAAAATCTATTATAGTACTGGAGTGTTTTACTTCAGAAAGAAATAGGTAATTTTAAAACTTTTCCCTATGTTTTGTAGGACTGGGATAATAAAGTAGACTTGGGAGAAATAATCAAATAAGTTGAATAAATGATCCCTGCTTTTTGCATTTCCCCCAAAGATGAAGATATTGTCTTGTGTAGTTATAACAAAGTTAATCAAATGAAATAACATTAAGTGTATAATCTTAAAAAAAATATGAAAAGGCTTGGGGAAAGAATAAATCCCTCCTCTATTTTCCCACCAAAGAGGTAGGAATTTGTGCAAAATTGTGTATTTTCTCAATAAATTGGCATGTTATAATCTAAAAGAAAATAAAGAAGAGAGGAGCCCTGTCATATTGATATCAATTCTTTCTAAAATAAGTATTCTTTCCTACTGGCTGTTGCAAACACTTGGAGTAAATTGAATTCTTCAACAATCCACATTAATCTTCTATAAATTAGTAGCATGTCTAAAACAGTAACACATTAACAGTATGAATGATCCAGGATTTGAATGATTTAAGTGACTATGGATAGCCTGAGGTTATAGTAAATAATTCCCTTAACACCATCTGAAATGCCTTTTATTTTTTTTTGAAAATATTAAGAATTTGTTGCATATCAACCCACTCATACATATGTTAAGTCAACCCAGTGATACAGCTCATCCATGAACTCCCTTCTCACACTGCTATGTGCCATTCATGAGCCATCATCTTGCCTAGTACTAGCTCTCATGCCTGCCTAACATGGATTTTTCAACCCACTCCATGCACCCTCATGCCAGCATTGCAGCTGTACACCTAAAAAAATTAGAATCTTCTCTTCTAAAAATCACAGAATCTTTGATTTTTCAGCATTTTGTTTTCATTTGACTAGGAGGTGTTGGTTCATCTGGAGACAGTTCTAACTGCCCTTTCCCTCTGCATGTTAATTTTTAAACCTTTTGTGATGCCTTAGGAAGGCTGACCTGGAACAGAGACTAGACAGTGCTAAGAGAATAAAGTAGATACTTATTGAAAGGGTCTTAGAGGATACACCTTGGGCAGTACAAGAGCCTGGCCAGGGCAACACCCAAGGTAGACCCAAAATGGTCACAAAATGGACGACCAGTCACGAGGTCTTACACTTTTATAAGTTTTGGTCCATTTGCATATCAGGGTTTAATTGTCCAATTACAGCTTCAATTATGAACTCTCATCCTTCTTGTTTTCTCTCTTCAGTCTGCAGTTATTTGTGCTTTTGGGCCTAAAAACTTGTAACCATTGTCCTCGGCCTCCATCTGGAAAAGGATTTGTTTTGTCTACCTACTCTGTGAAGAGAGCTGACTGACACTTAATATGAGGCTCAGATCTACACTCCTAGGCAGCACAGAATCTGAAAAACATGAAAGCTAAAACTTAAGGCATGACTTGGAATCCAGTACAATGCCTTATGTTCTCCACTGCCTCCCTTTCCCCCATCCTGAACTCATTTATATACCTCTTACACTCTTTAGATTAAACCTCATCCAAGGCAGTGGTGAGGCTTCCTTAGAACTTCCGAGGTCTGCACATTCGTGTCATGATTCAGAATCTGCATTTTTTTGTCTTACCAGGTGAGTTAGTGGGTTTCACAGATCTAGATTCACAAATATTCTACTCCTTTGCCATGGTTTTTATCAGCCATTAGTGTAAATTTTTAGTAGGCACAACTTGGATGCCTTTCTGAAGTAGTAAAGGCAGAGAAGTAATAAATTCTAAACAGAGCAATAAATTCAGACTTGCATTTATTGTGTAGTTAGTCACTGTTTATTTGAGTCTCTGTTCCTACTTATTTTATATTTATATTGGCAACAGATGTGATGCTTCAATTTTATTTGAAATTGTTTGCAGTTAAGGTGGCCAATAATGTGCCCATATTCAACAAGGTAACACCATACAGCTTGTTGTAGTCATTGGTAATGATGTTTCAGGCTGTATATCTTCATGGCAAACTGCACATTTTGATGATTGACTGAATGAATACTAAAATACCCATGCTTTGAATGCCGAAGGTGTGCTAGAAATCAAAACCAGATTTCAGTTGTGAACTCTGAGAAGCCATTAAAATTAGATTTAATTTCAGAGCGATGAAACACTATTTCTTCTTCAGGTTGCAGTAGAAACACTGTATGAGGTCTTTTTCCATTCTAGGTTCAAGTTCTTTTAATATCATAACAAAGGAATAAAGACACCCTTAGGAGTTCAAGTTTCCGACTTCTATCATAAAGTTTTAGAGACACAAAGAGTAACTTGAAAGCTAAATAGTACTTACAGATATTCAAATAAACATCTCCAGAAGGAATTACCAAATTAGTTTAAGTATGCCGACTAAAACATAAAGAGTTCTTTGTCCATTACCCTTCTACTCAAAGATCACCATCATCCTTGTGACAGGTGCTGTTAAGTGAAAAAGTGAGACTGGAATAATGAATGTAGTTAAGCTACATGAGCTTTCCTATGAGTCTGAAAGAAGAAGAACAGAAATACTAGGCCATCAGCAAGCTAGCTGTAGGGTACCCTGAGGTGATTTTGATGATTTGTGAGACTGCAATTTGGGAATCAGCTTCCTTGCTTTGTAGCATTCTCTATATACTTTATCTGTGGTCTTGTGCAGATAGTGATGTTAGTACATAACCTCTTATTTTGCTTAAGAAGTTTCTACAAGATAGCTGATCCTGATAAAATGCTTCAAAGGCACCCGTTGGTTCTAAACCAAGTTGTTACCTCAGATTACTTACTAAAAAAAAATTCTCATCAGTTTATTGTACATTTAAACAGGGTTTACTCTTCCCTTATCACTGTAGGATTCTTATTTTTATTGCAGGTGATGTGTATTGATTTACCTCACCTTTGTGCTGAAATCCCTTCCCACTCTATTCTGCATCAGAGCAAATCTTACCTCAGTAAACTGTGCTGAGCTTCTCATTTCTGCCATCCTGCCATTACAAAAACATTTGCAAAATCTCATTTTATGGAAGAAAAAAAAGTTGAATTTGTATTGTCTTAAAAACAAGATTGTATCACTAAAGAAAGAATAATGAAGTTCATTTGAAACCTGAAAAATGAAATGTTATTTCCAAAAGCAAAAGTGATTTCAATATGTCACTTGAAACTGGCAAAATATGGCCCTTCAAATACTCTTGGAGGGAAAAAAATGCATTTAAACCTTCCTTTGGCATTTAGTTGCTTTTAGCCTACAGCATGTGTGCTGATTAATAATCACTGGTGGACTAAGATGCCTGTCAGTGAAAGCACATCTGTCTGCAGCTGGCCTTTGGGAATACATAAAATAGGAGATGATGCCATGAGGTTGTTTTTGTCTGTGCACAGCGGATGTCTTCCTTAAAACTGCACAGAGGATTTTTAAGACAACCTTTTCAAAGAATTCTCTGCCCTCTGGGAGAGTCTCCCCATGGGTTTGCAGTCGGTGGCCCCGGGGATGCCCTGTGTCCCCCAGCATGTCCCCAGCCCGTGGGAGTGGCTCTGGCTGCAGCTGCGGTGGCACGTCTCAGCCGGGGGCAATGCTCCAGGGGATGTGGTGGCAGAAATAGCTCTCCTGCATGTATAAATAGTTCCACACACTGCTCAAGTGATGGTGGCAGGGCACTACACTGCTGGTTTATTTATGTCTGTGGAAGTGCCTCGAGCTTCACAACAGAGTATCAGGCTTGTGCTGTGAGTTATTTTGATTGTTTTACCCCTCAACACAATCTGATTCATAAAAAATCCTTGTTTTTCTCCATCAGTCTCAGTTTTTTTGCCTGCAGTGATAGCTGCCAAAAAAGGTTTACCAAATTAAGGGGCAGATCCCAGTTCGAGAGTACCTTTACAGGCAGCCCAGAGTACAAACTATGCATTGATTCATCTGTTTGTACACACAGGACCAGNGTTGGATGTAACTTTGCAATGGTGAAAAATAAACATCTCCATTTTGAATTTGAACAGGGAGTGCCATCAACTGACTTTCTGTTCCCAGCAGCAGTTGATGGATCCATTTCTGAAGCACTCAGCTGCCAGTGGGTGCATGCAGGTGGCAGAGTGCAGAGCAAACCTGTCAGGAAGGGAATATTTCTGACGTCATGACTGGAGATTGGCTGTGTTCATCTGATGTTTAGGATGCAGCAGGAATTGTTTGTGGTGAGTAGGTTAATGCATTAGTCTCATGCAGATGTCTCACCTTTAGATGGACCTCCTGTTTCAATACTTGCTTTTTGCCAGAGAAAGAGTCCAGCACAAGGGAGGTAGAGCAGTGTGTCGCAAATCATCATAATTCTGCAACTTCACTAACTCAGCAATTGGTGTTCATGGCCCTGACTGCATGTGTTGGAAAAGGGATGATGATAGTGGAGGCAAGGGAAATAAATGGCTCAAAAAAAGACTTGTAGCCACTTTTTTTTGAGAAACAACCTCCTCCTTCTATATAAAACATAATGCACTTGTTCCTTTACTACATGTGCATTATGTCAGTAGCATTTCTGATGGAAACTGAGGGGCTGTTCTCTTGAGGCATACTTATTTGGGTCAATAAATACACAGTGACTTACATCTAGAAGTACAATTTTTTTTGCAAATGTTAGGGAAAGGGACATCCCAACAATCATATATGTATGGATGCCTCTATAGGGAAATACTGATGGGAGCTATGCACTTTTAAGTCTTTGCTAGTACTTTGCTGCTCAGTACAAAATCCTGAAGTTTTCATAGTAGAGATGAGGCAGGGTGTAGAAAAAATGTTTCATTCCCTCATAGCATTTTATTTGCCCAATTTTTTTCCTCTATGGTGTCACAATAATTTAAAGTTTGCTTTTTTTTTCCTAGTAAGAACTGCCAGACCTGAAGTTAAAACAGAAAATCTTTTCATCCCCCTTCCCTTCTGACTAGAAGTAATTCTAGAAGCAAAGTGAAGGAGGCAGTTTGTGATTAGTTTTTCTTCTTTTCAAAGAGCAGAAAAAGCATAGTTTTTCTTTCTAAAAGATTTTTTTCTTCCTTGATTTTGTCCTTCAAATGACAAACAAAACTTGATCTCTTTCTTTTTGATCCTTTGCTGGAACCAGAGGGCACCTCATTATACACTGAATTCATACTTTCACAGACCAGGAGGGCTCAGCAGCACTTATATTTCTGTCAGTATGAAGCAGTGGTTTGTACAACAGAAGGAAAGAGGGGAACTTGGCTGCCCAGTTGTTTCCTAACTGGTAGGGCTTGTTTCACTGTAATCTGGCTGCATTAGGTGAGGCAGTTACATCTTTACAGTCCTTTGAGTCCGGTGAGGAGTGACCAAGATAGAAATGCATGAGGAAGGGAATAAGGGAAGGAGTGGGGAAGGAAGGATGGGAGTCCAACCTTTGCAGGAGCAGCATTGCAGACTGATGTGGCCTCTGCAACTGTGTGTGCATGGGGCCATCCTGGTGCCCCCAGGGCTGCCTGGGGTCAGCATGAGAGCCCAGAGGTTGTTTGCTTTTCCATGATTTATGTGAGCCTACGAGCAGGATGAGCAATGTACCTGGATCCCACCTGACCAGTGGGAGGTTGTCTGGGACACAGCCACAAGACTAATAGTCACTATTCTCTCAATAACAGGCTTATCCTGAGATTAGCCTTAATAACACCATTTACCATCAAGCACCTCACAGTAATCTTTAAGTATCTTAATGACATATGTATATTTATTCTAGAACTTTTATGAACCTATATCTCACCTGCATTCTTATTTCTGTCACTGATCTGCTGCTAACATTTCATTACTCTGCATAAAATGCAATATTCCATCTAATTTACCATCCAAAATTGAACTCTTCCAATACATCCAAATGCCACCCAGTGATCACAGCAGGAATTGCACTTGATTGCTTGCACTGCTGCATTGCACGCAACAAACTGGCGGCTGGAATAATTTTTAAAGACAGATAATCTATCCTTTTATAATAATTTATCTTTGTGCTTAGAGAACTCTGTCATAAAATCAACACTTGTTGTGATTAAATCAATTTTCCAGCTCCTCATTAAAACACTATACAGTTGTGAAACATCCTTTAATGTTCTTGGGATTCATTTTCCCAAAGAAAATGCTTTTCAGTCCATTTTAACTATAGTTTTTATACATAGCATGTAAAGGCATTTCCCAAGATACCTCTTGATGTGTTGCAATAGACAGAATGGAGAACCAGCTGGATAACATGGGACATTTGTTTTACCTCCTACATAGATGACATTTTGCCATTTCTGAAAATTCACCCAGAATTCTGTTATGGAAGAGCATGGTATTTTTGTTTGTGTATTCCTTAACTATATTTGTGTTTTGCAAAGATGTGTTTCCTCCACTGTTGTGTCATTCTGTTTGGAGATGTAATGTGAAGACAGAACCCATTTTGTTTAGAGAAAATGCTCTGTTTTGCCTGTTTGGATTTCATATCAGGAGTTTCCTGCAGGCTACTGCACTCTCAAACCTGCATTTTTTTAAACCAAATTTTCCCCTATTGGATACTAACTAGGAGCATTTCCTGCAGGGATCAGCCCTGTGGGTTCAGCTGCATTCATGGGGAGCAGTGTTTGTGTAGTGCGCACAGGATGCTCCTGCAGGGAGCCAACCCCCTGTTGGGACAGGTACCCAGGGGTGCCTGATGTGAATCTCAGCCCCAGGAGAGGAGGGACTGTGCAGCCCAGAGCTTGGAGCCACCTGCCTGGCACGGTGTGTCCTGCAGGATGGGGAGGCAGACTGTGGCCCCTGGAGAGCAGGAAGGCATCAGGGGCTCCTCTGTGCCCCAGGGAAAGGTGCAGAGGGAGCAGAGACAGCAGCAGAGCTCTGCACTGGCACCTTCCAGCCCTGCCAGCGTGGAGTCAGGGGTCACAGCACTCCTGCTGAGAGAGGGCAGCACCAGGCACCCCATTTCATCTGGCCTTGTGCAAAGAGTGAAACCAGTGATGCAGTTTTTCCTCCCTTGCACAGCTTTCTGTGATGCTTTACTAGTCACAACCTGATAGCTTGCCCTTACCCAGCCTAGAATACAAATGCAATGAATGTACAGAGTGACTGCTATGATGCCAACAAATCCCGTACTTCTCCAGGTATAAAACATCATCCCTGATCCTCTCTTGGTATGAGAAGTGCTTTTGAGAATTGTATCTGGTGGCATCTGACTCTTTGCTTGGTCTCTCACAATGTACCACTGTTTCTGATGCAATTTCCTGTTGTTCTGCACTCATTTCTCTTGCTTTGACCCACAGGAAGAAGTTAAGAAGGGAATTATTCATCCTCCTTTGTATGTATTTGAGCTCTGAATGGTAAAGATTGTAAACAAATTAAATTTGTCAAAATAAACCAGTACCCAAAATGCCTTCTCTGATGTTTATGAAGTTATAAGAAGAGAGCATTTGGCCTTTCATCTTGATAGTGTGAATGTGCTAAGAGTAGAAACAAAGGATTTATCAAAGATGACCAGTACACTGTACACTTATTTATTGGCAATTTCTTGGCTTTTTTTTTTTTTTTAGGGGAGATGTCTTTATAGAAGACTAAAAGACAATTGTGATTAAAGCTTCCGAAATGCTGCTTTACTTTTAAATGGTGTAGTAAAAAGAGAAAAAAAAAAAATTTTTACAGGAATCAATAGGCACCTATAAGAGAGCTGATCTTGCCCAACAGACTGTGAAGTTGATAATTAACCAGAAACAGGCAGGTTCATCATTCCGTAATGAGCTGCCTGCAAAACCATCTGATGAATAGAGGCTGTCAAACAAAGTCTCTTGGCATGGCCCATCCACCTGCAGGGCTTACTACAGATGGCATGACAGTGCCTGACCATCTGATTCAGTCAAGAGAGGCCAATGAAAAAGTGATGTGTGCTCCAAACAGTATTTTCTAATCCTTCACATACTGCAGCAACAAATGATAGAATTGCTACATCCACAACTGAATTTCAGGGTAGGGAGGGAAACACAGTCTCAGTCCAGTGTTAGAAGCAAAACACAGCATAAAACATCAACATTATATATGCACTATTTAACACCATTACTGGAGAGGATGCAATGATGGAGAAAAAGCTACTATAAAAGGATGAAGTGGAATCCCAGAACATTTGTAATATCTACCTTCCCTGTGGCACAGACTGGAATCCATACAACTAGCCACTGTTTGTTGCAATTTGTTCAATTCAAAGCTATTTTCACCCTTTTTTAAAAGGCTTACCCAGTAGTCTTTACTCCAAAGAAAACTGTAAATTGTATTTTCTGAAGGCTGGAGCTCCATTCACGCAATAATACAGATCTGATTTGTACAATGACAATTTTCAGTTTGTAACACTGTGCTACAGTACTGAAGGCACCACAGATGTTAAAGCTTTATGGTGTTTATAGGGTACCATGCAGTGCATAAAAGCCAATTTGACAGAAATACACTGTGATGAAGAAAAATATCTTTCCTTTCTTCAAACTAAACCAAACTAAACCAAAGCATGTTCTTGCTATCATTCAACATTCTTTCTCAAGGTGAAGAGTTTCAGTGGCACTTAGCCCAAGTGAGTCACAGAGACAGAGAGCTGACCCCAGGCAACCCTTACAAATGAACAGAAAGGGCCACGTGCATTTGGCCATGTGGGTTTGCAGGATCAGGCATAGATGTGAGGTTCTCAGGGCCAGCTGCTTCCAGTGGTGAGGGAGCTGCTTGGGAGACAGGCCAGCTGTCTCTGCTCAGCCATGAGGGGAGCAGAGAGAGCCAGAGCATTCCCACCATTCAGAGGGAACAAGGAGGCTGCTCTCCCAGACTCCCATTACTAAGGCTCAACATAGCTCCAAACCTCTGTGAGCACCTTCAAATTTCTGTCAATACAAAGAGCTTCTCCACATCAGCTGTCAAAGAGCTTGCACAGGCCAGGGAAGACCACCTGCTGCCATTGCCAGTGGATAGTGTTTCCTGGATCATTTAGACAAAGTGGGAGTTAGGTATACAGCTGCACCAGTCACCTCTGTGCTTGCATTGTGCCTCATCTCCAGTAGGGAGTCTGCCTGGAGCCTGGGATAGCCCAAAGGGTGGAGAGATTTATAATAAAAACATGGAGATTGGCAGGAACAGAGTATGATCGAGCACCAGAAGAACAAAGGGTAAAAGTATAGATACTCCTCTCAAAACCCACACTTCCCAGCAGTAAAATGGAAACAAGGGTGGTTATACCAAGCCCAGAAGACCTGCACTGAAAGACCCCAGCCCAGCCAACTCCCCAGCAGACCCTCTGCATTCTAACAACAGAAGAGTGACATCAGCATGGCAACAGATCCCATATAACATTGCATATGTGCTTTTTCCCATTAGCCCACAAGGCAAATTTCTCAAACAAGAAAAAAGACACAATAAGCAGCAATCTGGACTAAGGATTAAAGACCTGAAATTTACAATGCTCATACTAGAGACTGCCCCATAAGAGAGGATAGTTCCTAAGATATGAGATCTGTCCAAAATGAGATTTTTTGGCCCCCAAGAAAAACTCCGGGGACAAACAGAGGACTTGGCAGCTTGTGTTCTTTGTCCTTGGTGTCATATACAAGTCAGACATCTTGTTACTTGTACATATGTGGAATGAGAGAATGGGTGAATGAAGTGTATAAGGAAATGGCTGTGAACAGGTAACATCGACTTTCTTGCAGATGTTTGTAGAGAAATATCACCTTCTCCTCCATCATATCCTACACCAAGTTTTGTACCACTGATTTCCATGTATACACATCTGCCCAGGTTTAATAAACTTGCTGCCTCTCAGGCAGGCTGGATACAGGTGAGTTGTGCTTGTGGTGCTTTGCCCAGCTGTAGGGACCTTGTGCCTATGTGCCAGCTGGCTCTGTGTAAGGTGAACTGGGGTTTGGTAAGCTTTGTTCAGGCATCTCACCAAGTGGTAATGGCATATCTGTTTCCCAAGGCACTCTTAGAAACAGTATAATCATGTTCACAGCTAATAAACATGGGTCTACATGAGATGCCTGTGATGGAGCTTGCACATCACTGGTGCCAAGGGATGGGTATCAATGGGTCTCATGGGTCTCACCTTTGGGGGTGAGATCAAATACCCTGCTTTCATTTTCCCTGGGGCATGATTTCCTGACCAGTGAAGGATACTGACGTGCAAAAGGCAGGAGCAGTGCCTGATCCTCTTGTTCCACACCTGGGGGATTTCCTAGAGAGGGCTGTCAGCAACGTGTTGACCAGCTGAATCCCATAATGGTCTATGATTATTGATTAACTCCTTACAGACCCTCTTGCTGCAGTTTGTAAGGGCAAAAAAAGAAGAGATTGATATTTTTGTTGATGATATTGTTGGTAGCTTCATTTCAAGGTAATTGAGACTAATCTTGCAATGGCTAGAAAAAATATTTCCCATTTCCCCAGTGCCAGCACATACAGGACACATGACTGCTGCGGTGACACTACCTGTCTTGAATATAATTTAATTTGTAGACTTTCATACGAGCAGCAGTAAACAGTGTAATGACTATGTTATTTGGCTGAACTCACAAACCTTCAGTTTAAATATATTTTAAAATTTTTTTTGACATTTGAGATAGTTTAATTATAAAGGTTAGAAACAGCTCCACAGGCAGGGTTAAAATGAATTTTGTACTCAAAACCTCTCATTTTCTTTGCATGTGCCCTTCCCAAATTACATAAACTGTATTTTCTAAGACTTTACAAATTAAACATACTGATTAGAAATTAAAATTAATTCATATTAGTATGCCAGAGCACGTAACAACCAATGTACAATTTTTTTGTGCCTGTGCCCTTTATCTCCCTAGCAAAAGCACACAGTGTTATCTCTCGCTTTGTACATGGCAGAAGCATTATGAAAGCACTCCCTCTCCCCATTCCCCCAATCTGAACTCAAACCAACTGCATTTACTCACAGAATATCAAGCCTGCAAGCTACACAAACCCTGCCATGTCACCTGGTCTCAAACAGAATCATAGAATGGGTCAGGCTGGAAGAGACCACAGCGGCTCCTCCCTGCTCAAGCAGAGCACATGGCAGAGGATTGCATCCAGAAGGTTCCTGAATATCTCCAGTGAGTGAGACTTCGCACCAACTACAGGCAACCTGTTCTAGTGCTCAGTCACCTGCACATTAAAGAATTCTTGCTCATGTTCAGATGGAACTTCCCATGCGTTGGTTTCTGCCCATTGCCTCTTGTCCTATTGCTCAACACCAGCACAGTCCCCTCTCAGTCATCTCTTGCAGAGTCTGAACAGGCTCAGCTGCCTCAACCTACCCTTGAAAGAGAGATGTTCCAGTCCTTTAATTATCTTTGTTGCCCTCCACTGAACCCACTCCAGGAGCTCAGTGTCTGTACCTTCAGCCCAGAATTGGATGCAGCACTCCAGGTGATTCTCACCAGAGCTGAGAAGAGGGGCAGGGTCAGCTCCTATGACCTGCTGCAAATGCTCTTCCTGATGCATCCCAGGATTCCATTGCCTTTCTTGACCACATGGACACACTGCTGGCTCATGGACATCTTATTGTCCACCAAGACTCCCAGATCCTTCTCTGCAGAGCTGCTTTCCAGCAGGCTGGCCCCCAGCCTGTGCTGGTGCCTGGGGTTATTCCTCCTTGGGTGCAGAACCCTGCACTTGCCCTTGTTGAACTTCACTGCACCCAAGCCCCACTGGAGGTGTTATAAAGCATTTTGAGTGCTGACTGGCTATTTGACCACACAGCACAGAGGTGCAGCTCATACATATGGAAGTCTTATACCAGTATTCATTTCCGTATGAATGCCCTTTGGAAAGAGCAGTGATTATTTGCAGCTGCTCTTCCTCATAAGCAACAATCCCTCAGACACCAGAGATCACTGGTCACTGTACTTTGCTAAAACAGGGGACATTTCCCCAGACACTTACCTGTGCACTCAGTAGAGGTGAGGCACACAGCCCCCAGTGGAGGCCATTTCCAGGACCACATTTCTGATGCCATTCTTGGGTCATATCTACAGAAAGCTTCTGTAAGGGCTTGTATTTACAACCAGTCTTGAGCGTGCAACAAAAAGAAAAAGTTGGTGAGTAGGAGAGGGGCCAGAACAAACTAGCCCTGCTATGGGTGCAACCACCGCACTGACCCCACAACCAAATCTGCCAGGCCAGACCAGGCTCCCACAAGGAAGCCACCTCCAGGTCACCCTGGGGCATTCCATTGCTCTCCAGGAGGCTAAGCAATTTATTTATTCTATGACAGAAGGACTAAGAAATGACCTCTTACAAAAAAACCCCCTGCTTTTTAGTTTGCAGAAGTAATGTCAAAACCAAAAGTTGATCCATTTCTGAAAATCATGAGATAATTGTATCTCCTCTGGAGAAGAGGAAAAAGAGAAAGGCAAGTGAGACTAGAAATATGGGATGTGTACAAGAGAAGTTGAGAGATAGTACAGCTTAACTGAAAGCTGTTTGTCAGGAGTGGTGCCATCAAGCCTCACGTTGTGATGAGCTGCTCCAGGAGACCAGGCAGCTGTCCATCCAGGTAGTCTTGTTCTTCCTGTTTTTTCAGCATTGATTTGAAATGCATATTCTCGTTATTTATTTTTAATGTTTTCCCCTCAAGGTGTCACTGCAGGGTAGACTTAAGGCTGTTTACAGGCACCAGCTGAGCATTCTTGTTCCTGAAATTATTTCCCTTGCATTGAAATAAAACATTAACTATAAACACCTTGGGTAAATAATGCATGGTTTGAAGGTAATGCAACATCTTCATGTAGTGTCAGTCTCCCCTGTGTTACTCTTATTTTACTTCTTTATGTTTTCTCCATCTTGGTCTAGTTCATCGGGGAAGAAGAAGACCTGTAAATGCCTAAGGCATTGGATTTAAGCCTGTTTAAAGGCACTCTCTTGCTGGTACCAGAGAAAAGCTATTTATGATATCACATGTCCTTCTTGTTCACACAGTAGGGCTGCTGCCTGCACTAGTGAGCTATTGACAGCCCTCTCCAGCAGCCCTTTATTTTCTGTCAAAGTCTTCAATCCAAAAGGCCATCAGCACCGACTACCTCTACCTGGCATTGCAGGTGGTCAAAGGTTTAGGGAGAACAACACAGGCTTACTCAGAGTGCTTGCCTCTTTGCTGAACAGGCACTGAGATGGACTCTTTTCTCATTATTTGGTCTTCAAATGGTGCCAGTGGTAGGATCCTTCAGTAGTCTGTGAAAGCAAAAATCAGTTATTCTACAGGCAAGGTTTTTTTACCTTATACTGGTAAACCTTCCCTCCTTCACAATAATTTCAGTTTCCTTGTCTGTCCCTTGTAACAATTCACTTTGAGGACAAGATACATGCCAGCTGCAAAGCAAGCAGTTGTTATGTGTTACACCTGAAATCTACCTAACTCTTCATCAGGGAGATGAAGGGATTAATTTTTTCCCATGAGATCTTAGTTTTCACATAACTTTTACAATATTTTAAACATGGACATTGCCACCACATTTGATTGCAGTTAGCCAGGGAGCTCAAAAGCTGTGATTCTTAAGCATCATTCTCTTAGGACGCCAAGTTTACTGCATAAAAAAGATCCAGTAGATGAACTAGGGAAGTTTCTTCTTGCGTGACTCAGATCCTCCAAAATTACTTATCTACTTGCTCATATACAGGTTGCAGAGGCGAGTGAGAAGATGTAAGCATCCTCTATAAAGGAACTAGTTATTTATTAACTTATTAAAGCATCCTCCATAAAGAAACTAGTACGCTGTTGGCATTGAAGTGAATGGGAGTCTGCTAGTACATGGGTTGGTACCTGCTCAGGCCCTGGTTATTCTATGTCCTATGTGTAATGCATCCAGCTGCTAGTGACAAATGTATTCATCACAGATGGTGATACCAAAAATATTCACCTCAGTTTTAGCAGATGGGGCAATAGACAATCAGCCATGGGAACTGGCCCACCTTAGCCTCAATTGCTTCATGCATGTCAAGATCAAATGTGTCTTGGTGGAAGAAACTAGTTCTCACTTGTGGTTTTCATTCCACTCCTGTCTTCTAGGTATTTTGACTCCAGGCTTTCTTGATTTTTTTTCCCTGTCCCGCCTGCTTAGCCAAGCACACAATGAGTGGGAGCAAAAAGAAACAAGATTGTTTCTACCTTTCCTCTTCCCCCAGCTGCATTTTGTCTTGCACCCTGTATCTCTTTCTTGTGACATTTCCCTGTTGTTGACAATGATAAGATATTAACATTGCTACTTTTTTCTGTCAGAATGTCAGAGCTACCTCCCAGAAAAGTGATTGGATCAACAGTGGGTGTTATGGGGGGGATCTGAATTAAAGCACGTCGGGCTGATGCACAGAGGGATATGAAATGAGGGTTTATTATGCTGAACATCTCCACTCGTGATGCAGTTGTGATGATGTTTTAAGTAAGCCTCTGTGATCTAATTACATTCACTAAGTATATTAAGAGAGTGTTTTAAAGAGTGATAATTCAATCACTCTGAAGTTAGAAAATATCAGCATTTAGGGTCTCTCTGCAATCCAAAATGCATATTATACAACAGTCTCCAATTACTTTCTTTTCAATATATTTTTAAAATAACCTTCTAAACTGAAATCTAAATACAAGAGCAGGACTTGGAGGCTGCTCCAAGATGTGGGCTGAAGTCTTCCCTGTGGCTGCTATCCTAGCTCATATGGTGTACGTGCTAGTGAGGATTTCTTCACACCCCCCAGTTCACACCCTTGACAGCTTTCAGATACCTTCAGCCACCTCTTTTCTCACCCTCTGGTTCTGTTCTCTCAAATAACATTGCTCTTGTTCAGCAGGACAGGGGTGTACTGAGCCCAAGAGCCTCTTCACAGAATTTGGCTCCTACCTGCAGATTTCTGTTCAGTGGACTCCCATCAGGATTTCTCCCTCCTATCTTTATACAGGCACCCTCTGTGGCTGGTGGACTTCACAGTCATCATTTAACACTGGGCTTTTGTGAAATTGTTTGCTGCCTGGTAAAAGAATGGAAATGAAGAACGGAATTCCCATGGTGTGCAGAGCCTGGGACTTGGACTGGCCCATAGTGATGAGTCTAGAAGAGCACTCACCAACATACTAAGAAGGCATCAATGGGCAAATCATTCAGAGGAAAAATCATCACAGATTCCTACCCCTGAACCCACAACGTTTATGTCTAAATTGCAGCCACAGCTGTGATTGCTCTATATGCTGGCATATCCAAGCAGGCTTAACCTCACTAATTCAATAATAGTGGCAAGTTCAAGCAATTCAATATTGGTACAAGCTCGATCACAGTCACAACAGCAGGGCAGATATAGCAGCAATAACGCCTTTGTGCTGTTCTCTGGGCAGCCAGGCTCTCAGATGACTCAGACAGCTTAAAGCTACCAGAGCACAGGTTTCAGTGCATTGTTGTCATACCTGCTCACTACATAAAAGCTTGCTCATTACAGTAAATATGAGCTTATATACATTTATATCTTTCTGCTCATACCTTAGTGGGGAGTGTACTTATTGAGGTCATGGTTAGTCTCTGGTTAAATTCCTTCTATTTCTTGAAAGGGCTTGAAGACAGTGCTGGTACCTAAACAAAAAAATTTCCAGTGAAGAAAAGCACAAGATTATCATAACAGAGAGTAGGACATCTCAGCATGTGAATCCTTCCATCTAAGTCTTTGTTCTTGTTCATACTCAATTTAAAATATGCAAAATGGACCTGTTTGGGAAATAGGAGTTTGAGTCCATCCAAGCCAAGGAAGACACTGAGCCAGGTTTTCTGCCTTTTGAGACTGTGTCTTTAACTCCTGCCTTACTGTAGAAAAGGCTGTTGGATGTGCACCAGAGTGCGTAGCTCGGATTTTATCACAGGTGTAAGAAGCAGCCTAATTTAAGAGGGCCATATACCATTTAACTGTCTCTGACTATGCTTATAATAAGACAAATGTAAATACTGATAATCAATTAGATAAGTGATGACTTAGATTCTTCAGGCATGGCGAAGTGCTCGTTTTCAGTAAGATACAACTATGTGACAAATTTGAGTAATCTATGCCATTGTTTTATCAAGCTCATTAGAGCCAGCCACTATGAAGCAACTTGCTCTGAATGTGAAGGAAAAAAAAAAGGAAAAAGAAAAATATTCATTTGTGGGCAGTAAACCATCCTAACCCATGAAAACTCAATATTTCTCTGGGGAAAAAACATGTATTAGATTTTTAAATCAAGTCCCTCAGAGCAACCCAGATTTAGACCACAGGGTAAAGTAAGGATGTTTGTTCTTTTCACAAAATAGAGGCAAACCACTGAGTTACCCAGGCATGTCCCACTCTTCAGCATTCATGAAGGTACAAATGTTGAGGTTTGGAGAACACAGCCATCATCTTGTACTCTAGGATGTACAACTGCTGTATCCAATTTTACTTTCCCTGCTTAATGCTGTATGCCAATTCATGACATATTGATTCAACTTACAGAAGTAATCTTTTTCTCCAGTTCATTTAAATTATAGTTTAGACCAGACATGCTTGAAGGAGATGTCCATAAATTATGTCAGCTTTCAGTAAGTCTTCATTAAAAAATGCAAAGTAAATCAATCATATTAGTGCTAACTAATTTTTGTTTAATTATTGATTTAAGCTTACTCTGCTTTGGAAAATGTAATTACAAAAGTTGGATTTTGCCAGATCTACAGAGGGTTGTACGGATTCAAGTGGTAAAGGAAAGACTTCAGTCTCCTAGATCAATTATGAAAATGTGTCCTTTGACAGTGGCTCCAAATAAGAAGTCCAACAGCATTTCAGAGTGCCAGTTTGTCCTTCTAGCTGTTCTCCAAAGGACAGCAAGCATCAAGAAGTTTCTGGGTTCTCTCCAACATGGCATCTCACTGAAATACCAATGAGGGTGATGCTTTTTGAATTAAAAGGAGGTCAATTAGGTATTGACCTGAAATGAATGTCTATGCATGAATTCCCTACACACAAATTATAGCTTCCTGACTATGTATTTATTACCCTCAGAGGCTGTTTTATTTTTCCTCTGTACCCAAATATTAGTTTCTACAGCAGAACAGGGGAACCTTCTCAGGAGGGAAAGAGACACTCCTGGAAGCATCTCTTCCACCCTCAAACCTTTGAAGTACAGAGTCCCAGACCCTGACATGAAAAGAGACCCTAAATAAGAATTTCAGTTTAAATTGAGATTATTCAAATGTATCCTGCATATTACCCAAGAAGGGGACAACCCCCTGAGGCTTTATACACCTGGGAATCAATCAGGGAATCATGATAACAATGCACTGAAACCTGTGCTCTGGTAGCTTTAAGCTGTCTGAGTCATCTGAGAGCCTGGCTGCCTGGAGAACAGCACAGAGGGGTTATTGCAGGTATATCTGCCCTGCTGCTGTTACTGCGATTGAGCTTGTACCAGTATTGAATTGCTTGAACTTGCCACTATTATTGAATTAGTGAGGTTAAGCTTTCTTGGAGAGATATTTTGATCAAGTTGCTCCCATCCATAATGTTTCCCATGTCTTAATCTTGCCAGACCAGCAGGTTAAAGAGTTTGAAACCAAAATTTTTAATGTGACCTTTTCAGACTACCAAAATATGAATTCAGTTTTCTTTAATATCTGCCATAGTACTACTGAAGATTAAATTTATTAGTCCTAAAAGATTTTGATGGTGATAAAATAATTTTTTTTTTTGCTGTTACATTCTTGAAGGATAATATTTGGTTTGTAGGAGGATTTAAAAGATTACGTGAGGGATTGTGAAAAAATTTCTGGATAACCTCAAATTTGCGTTTTTGAATGATAGAAGCCTCAGTGTAGGAACCACAGTAGGGAACTTTCCTTCCATTACAATTCTTCAGCTGGCTTTCTGTCAGGAAAATGGGGCTTTGAAGGGATTCTCTTTCCCAAATAATTTAGGTTTGCTCACAGCCCTCCTCTAATAGGAGCTGTTTGTTTTCCACTTGTTTGCACTGCTGAGCAATTAGTGGGCTGAGAAGTAAGTTGGGACCATCGCAGAACTCAGCTGCACTCGCTCTCCTCTGTCTGCTCAGCTTACCAGACCTTTGCCAATCCCAACAATCTTTTTGGCAGGGCAGTGAAAATATTAGGAGTCTTTGTAGAAGGATTTGAAAGTCAGTCAGGAGAATTTGACTGGGAGTAAATGTTGTGGAGGTCATTAGCTGCTGGAGGAATGTTAGTATCTGTTCAGGATCAACTGGGAAAAGCCATCATGGGAAAATCCCTCTGCTCCTTGCAACGTCAGGGAGCTGGGATCTGGTTGGGTTTTTTCAAGGCTGTACATTTGAGAGGGTTTTCGTCTGTAAATTTTTGCCTCATGTACTACCTAGAGGAAAGAGATTTCTGTAAGAAGCTGAGATAAAGTTAATGCATCCCTGCCAGGAGTTTTCTACAAACAAAAAGCAAACATGCTCTTGCCCTGCTTGGTCGGCAGCTGGGGAAGAAGTCCCTGCTCACCAGGCGGCTGGGGTCGTCTCCCTCCAAGCTCTCAGCCAAGAGAAAACAGCTTGCAGCCCATGTGGCACTTCAGTGTGAGCAGTAAACAACACACAAACGTTTGTAGGAGCCCAATAACCTGTCACTGCGGGTTTGGCAGTGCTGCCTGAACTGCCCCGGCAGCGGCGAGCCGTGTGTCCTCGGCAGCTGGGAGCACTTAGGGACAGCTGGGCCTGCCCCTGGGGCTGCACAGGCTCAGGGAAGGGGGGGCAGGGTGGAGGGCCTGTGTCCAGGCTGTCTGTGCACCCACCTTGTGAAGGAAAGCCTAAACTGAAACATGGGGTAGCCCCCATGGCCTCAGCTCTGCCCTGGCCCAGGAGCAAAGGGGGTGTTGCTGGTATCTGACTCGTGCTCATGAGCCAGGGCAGCAAGGGAGAGCAGGAGCAACCTGTCAGGTCTTACATAGCCATGGGTTGGCAACCACTTCCCAAAGCACAGTGGAGATTAAAAGCCACTCCTGGCACTCCAGAGACTCTCTGTAAAGCTGCCCGGGGGCTGTAGCTTCATAAAAATGCATGCTTTTACCCTTTTTTCCATTTTATTTATTAGTGCTGTTCTTTTCTTAAAATAGAGACTAAATGTCTTGCACAGGCCACGTGGACTGGAAAGCTGTACAGCTGTGCCATAGCCAGGACAAAGATATCTGCACGGAAAGGCTGGCTGAGGAACCCTGGCTGTGTTGTTTTCCAGAGGGGTGCTGCAGAAACTTCAATCATTTCAAAAGCACAATGGTGCTGTCAGGAGGTTTCCTTTCTCCCCATCCTCTCTGCTGTGCAAAGCCCTGTAGCCTGCCCTATGCTGACACCAGGACGTGCCACTGGAAAAAGCAGGGCTCCAAAACACAGGGAAAATGCAAAAAATGGTGACATGGAGAATTGTGGTAGAGCACCCCATGACTCCTGCTAGAGGACAATGGAACTGATGTGACAAATATATATGTACATAGTTCCAGGAAGGGGACAAAAATGAGATCTACACTCTGTTTGTGGGAGAGTTACTCTTTTGAATATTGATAATCCTCTGAAAGCCTCTGTTGAAAATTATTCAGAAACAATGGGGATGTGTTTTCTGGGAAGATGTTGGTGTCTTGTTTTAATCTGCTCTAAGGTACATAGGGAATGTTAACATGTTGGAATGACCTTCTGAACTTGCCTTTTTGCTAAGATGCTGCTCTTAGAAAAATGTCTGACAGGCATCTTTTTCAGTTTTTCTTTTTCCTGTTAAGGCAACTTCTGTAGTCCTCTTCTTACTGCAGAGATATAAAACACAACTCACCATATCCCCAGGGGTTTTGGCCTCTGGTGAAAAGGCCAGGAGTTCGCTCAGAAACTACTCTTTGTGAGAAGAAAGAAAAAGATGGAGCTGCAAGTAAGTGACCAGGAAAAACTCCAGGTAAAAGTAGTTTGATCATGATATTTAAGACTGAGATTTCCAAAAGCACTTAATGATTTTGAGTGCCTCACTCCTTGGGTATTCCAACAGAGAAGTCTTCAGCTTATGCTCTGAGAATAAGTGCTCGGCATTTCCTGAAAGTTATGTCTCCATTAACATATTTCAAGTGGTGCATGAAGAACAGGAGCTATTGAAAATCATGCAGCCAAGATATTCTTTAGTGACTTAAAATGGTCTGACAAAGCATATTGTCATGCTCAGACACAGTTCTTCAAGGATTTTGAACATTTTTTTCTTTCTCTGAAAGAGATTAAATAATGGTATATCTGAAATCTTACACTGCACTTCAGTTGTGTCATGAAAGATAGAATTCATATTTGATATTAATGGAGCAGGTGAAACGTGAAATGATATTTCTTTAATCTTTAATGAAATTTTTGGTTTTAGCATTTAGGTTGTCTGTTCAATGACACAGAAGAGCTAATAATATCACTGTTTTTGAAGAATTCATTCACTACAGGCAGCCTGATTTTCTGAATCTATTGGAAGCTCTTTAGGTGCTCCAATGATGCATGAAAAGCATAATAATAAAAAAATCCTTTGTCCTTGAAGCCCAGTGATCATAGTTGGAAACGTATAATTAAAAAAGAGAAAAAAAAATCTCCCAGTAAGCCATTACTCTGAAACAGAGACGCAGTAGTTTAGAAAATAACAATTCTACAGGAATTAGCAGGAACAATGGGGTTTCAGGAACTCTTCAGCCAAGTATGCTCTATAGTTTGGATAAACACCTGTATATTCAACACCAAAAAGCTGAATGGTGCTTTCTGTAGCAAACTGTTTCTTTGCTGAATGACTTTGTTCTTTTAAATTTTAAAATTGCTTGTGTAAACCCCCATGAGACAGGAAAAGTTAGTAAAGCTGATGAAAGTTTTTGTGGGGAGAAGCTGATTTTTTTTTTCTCATGGGGATATATGAATGAGAAAATGCAGTGCACGACAAAAAGTTTGTTGTGAGACAGAGCAGGACTAAGAGGAGGCAGGGGTCACACCCCCATTATTCCACCTTCAGCCAGTCCCTTTGGGGCCAAAGTAGATCTTGCAATCTCTTCAGGTCATTCACACCTTGATTTTTCATTATTTCATTTAAAAAAAAAAAAAAAATGTTTTGAGGGGCCAGTGCTAACCTTCTTGAAACAGAGGAACATTAAAGTAGTGTCTAAAGGATGCAGTTATACTTCCAAAAATCAAAGATGTTCTCCAGTACCATTAAAGCTAACTGATAATGGAGATAATATAAACCTTGGACATTCTCCCAGCTGACTGTCCTAATAATAGAAAAGCCCCTCTGAGTGAGTAGCTGATACTGGGGATCTGCCAGGCAATTTTCATTAAAAACAGCAATTGGTGACAATATCTTGGAGAGGTGGAGATCTGCTTGTCTTACTCATATAACCACTGAAATGAGCAAGAGGGTCCTTTCTCTCTGTTTTCAGTTCTCCTTTTGCTGTTAGGATTTTCTTGAAGTCTCTGATCTTTCTTGAGGTGTCTCCTAAACCCGCTCCCTTTGCTTTCCGGTTACACTTTTTTTTTTTCTTTTTCTNNNNTTTCTGGTTTCACTTTTTTTTTTTTTTCCTTTTTTTTTTTTTGCACACAAAGTGCTGCCCCCTCTTGCCCTTCCATCAGCTCATAGAGAACCTCCCAAGCCTGTGTGGCTGAGCTGGGGAGCAGTTCTCTGGGTGGTTTGGAGTTGGCAGGTAAGTTTCTTTCTTCATCTTTGTTGTTTTACAGAGAATCTGGCTCACTTTTTCTGTCCAGCCTGAAGGGAGAATAGCTAGTGAAAAGGGAGGGCAGCTAGAACACCCCAGGGAGTGGCCAGAGGTGAGATGTGCATGAGGCAGTTGCAAAATGCATCAGTGTGTACCCATGTGGTCACCTAATCACAGCTTGAAGACAGAAGTGTGAGCATTAAGGCTTGGACAACCTTGAAAAGACAATTTGATCGAGCTATGGTGAGGAGAAAAAGGCACTTGTAAAGTAGCCTCTTCTTGGGCTGCTCCAAGGATGAACATTGCTGACAGTGCAGTCCGGATGTCCCCTGACCTGTCTGTTGCTGCAAGGCAGCCCCTCTATGCCCTGTGGGATATGTCTGGGAGGTTGGGATTGCTTCCCCAGGCACCAGTGCCATGGACATCCTCCCCAGCTGCAAAAGGACCTTCTGGTGTCCTAATGCATTGTTGTGGCTCTTGTGCCAGCACCACGCAGAGGGAGAGGTTAAAGAGTCTCCCTTTTTAGTACGTTTCCCTTGTGATTTATTAAGATCAGCTCGAATTTTAAGTTGCAGGAAAGATGTCCATCAGTAGTAACCAGAATCTCATTTGCTGCTGAAGTCTCCAGATGTGACCCAGAAACCTCATCAGAGAGCCCTGGGCAGAGTGCCTGCTTAGCAAAACCCACTGCAGGTACATCCCAGCACTGCCATTTACGGGATGTCTGAGCTGTGCCTCAGCTATTTCAGATGACATATATATATATTTAATCCGTGGCAGCATATTAGCAGATCAGACTTAGATTAATCAGGCTAAAGATAACTTTTGGACCTTTTCCACATCTAGGTCAGAGAAAAAGAAGGTAGATATTTATCTGTGCTACCACACTAGCTAGCACTGTGTAACAGATGAAATTTTCAGGGACATCAGTCAAAGATATACTGCAATAAGACTGAGGGAAGCAAAGTGAAAGGAATGTGTGTGTGTGTGTGTGTGTGCATAAAGGCAATGCAAACTTTACAATTTGCAGAAGCTATCAATTTCCTGTGAAATTCTCTCTGCTATTATAGCAGCAAATATGCAAATTTCCTTTATGATAAAATATCCTCCTTTGTTTCCTTAGTGCTGTAAAACAAGTCCTACCCACTCATATTATTGCAGAAAACTTCAGACAGAATAACAATGCAGCTGTTCAAGGAAACCTTGCTGTGTATCAGGAACAGGCTTCATGTTTTCAGCCTTGGTGATGCCTGGAATAAGTCAACCAATGCATGGGAATTAGTTCCTTTAAAAATAGATTAGGTCACAGGATGTTTAATGTGAAATGTTACTGTGGGTATTAATGGAGCACTTCTTTTCTGCAAATTAAAAACTGAGCTAGTGTTAATAAATCAAAGGAAACATTAAAATGCTCTTTAGCCTCTGCCAGTGTCCTTTTGAAAAGGCCTTTCAAAGACTATTATACACACAGATTCCGATGAGAAGAAAATTTCATTGAAATTCTAAATGTTCTGTAGCAAATTCTACAGTTTTAACCTCACTGCACTTGCAACACCAGAAGGGTCAGTGACGAAACCTGTCATTGTGGTAATTCAAGAAAACAAAGTCATCGGGCTCCAAAGTGAGAAGCAAATGTGCCATAAGAGCAGAGAGCTAAGGTGCAGGCTGAGACCTGCCCATATTGAAACTTCCATCATCAACCTGCAACAGCTTGACTTACATCTGAGGTCAGCATAAAAGCTTCTCTTAGTTTTGACATCAGCTACTACAAGGAAAAATTGTCAAGAAAAAGGATACATTTTCTTTTCTTAGCTTTGCTTCTTTCATGGATTAGTGGAACTGGGATATTCTTCCAAGCAGAAAACATGCTTTCAAATCCCTATTATGTGTAATGTAATACACATGGAAGAGGAACCCAATTTTTCTGCAGCAGGCAGCTCTTTCAGCTCTTGTTTTTTAAGCTAATGACTCAGTAACAGCCCTGCTCTTCACCCTCTTCTGAAGAGCATCTTTGGCAGACCCCTGTTAGGAGCCTCACTGATTATGTCCCTCATCTCTCCTGGAGGATAGAGTTCATTAGCTTATTACAGGAAAGATGCACTCACTCTCCTTTTCTAAAGGTTAATTAGCTCATCCTAGACATTTGTCCATGCTGTGCTCCTTGGTCTCCCTCAAGTGCAGCCATACATGCATCCCAAGCAATGGCTAAGAGGAAAACTTTAACCACACATTGGCAGCTTCTTCACTACCAGACTCATGACTTTTCATCACATCCCTGCCTGACAATGCAGAGGAGAGGAGGTGGTGTCTCCAGCGTGAATTAAGTCATCAGTGCTCTCATTTTCTCACTGGAAAACCCTCCTAAAGACTCCCTCTTGTTCCACGATGTTTCATACATTGGCATAGCTCTTTTCTCTTTTTGTGTTAAAGGGAAAACAGGGAAGGTATTCTCCAGAAGCCAGGTGGCAAATGTGTGATTTCCAAACATGACCAGCCACAGGCCTGACCCTGAGATGTCAAGGGTAGCACTCTTCATCACTGTAGGGAAAATGGATTCATGCCAAAGCAAAGGTAAAGTGGAAATATGTGAGTCCTTTGACTGCTCTGTCTAAAGCATTTTCATTGAGCACTGCTATGGAATATACTTCCTGTGTGCACTCTCAGGAATCTTGCTGTTTTTCCTGTGGAAAAAGGAGGGATTCATCCTGCTGCCATCTTCTTGGCATAGCACACACTGTTCACCATCTCCACAACAGGAACCCACTTTGCTGGACATCAGATTCAAGCCTTGTGATAATCTGAAGGAGTTGGTTTTGCATCAGTTTTACAGCTGTTCAGATGACTAGAGAGGATATTATATAATTTTTCCCAGTAATATCCCATTTTTAGCACAAGTAAAATGTGATCAGGATCCCTGGTATTCGCTTCTTTTTTCCTAATATTGCCTCACAGCATTTCTCCATAGTAAAGATAATCATTTAGCATGTTCACTTCAATGGCAACTTAAAGAACTGAGAGTATGTGGTTCACAGAGTCACTTTTCCTAATTATTATCTGAGATACTTGTTTTGACTCAATTTTCTATTCCTACTGAGAGGAAGAGAGCTAATCCACTCTGAATATTTTCCCTCTCAGATTATTTCTAGTGCTTAGTGTTAGAAACTGATCCTTTATTAGGAACTGATCTAGAAGCTATTGAAGAATTTTTTTTCCTTCTGCTTTCAGTAAGCACTGCATTGGATTTGGAAGTCAATTGGATGGATGAGTTTGTATGGAACTGGTGAAGCTTCTCTTGCTCTGCAGCTAAGTCCTAAATTTGATGATATTTCACAGTTGCCTTGCAAAATTAGGAAAGGTATCTTCAAATGACAAAAATATCTTCTTTTTATCATCCTGTTAAACTAGAGAAGATTAATTTTTAATGTAAAATTTGTGAGGGGCATTTATGGAGAAAACATATTCTTGCTTAGAGTATTTTCCCAGGCAGAAGTTTCTCTGGGCAGCCTTGGTTTTGGTTTCCTAGTTTTCCAAAACATTGTAACACAAAAAACTTCTATGCCAAAAATCATTAGAATAAATTACTTTCAAAGTCTGGCAGGAGATAATTTTCCACAGACTACTTAATAGATAAGGAAAATGAATATATTAAATAAAATTATTTTCATACTACTTTGTGTAATAGAAAGCTGATCTTTGCACAAAGATTTTGTTTCTTTGTTCGTTTTTGTGTTCTAATCTAAAATGAATAAGAAAGCTGTGCATATACTTTTTATAACCACACATTAAATATATTTCTTCATGTATTTAGAAATACACTTCTAAATACAGAAATGCCACTATTGGACTGAGTCAGATCTTTTGACTAAGTTCATAAAATGTGACTTCCAGGTTCAGATGCAGAGCCCTGTTGCTGAGGCAAAGACACCAATTCACCCCAGTGAAAGCCCTTCCCAGGAAATGCCCATGTCTGTAATCTCAAAGACTGGTTCAGATTCTTCCACAATATTTTCAGTAACATCAGCTACAAAAGGCTGTAAATTTGGGCTGGTGCCTCACATTTGGGCAGCAGCTCCTGTGCCACTGATGTCAGGCAGGTTTGTATAAAGATGAAGCACTGCAGCAGTTCAGTCTGCAGTACACAAACATTATTTTTCCATCAGCTCTTTTCTATTGCTTTCAACATCTCATGCTGAGAAAAAAAGGCATCAAAGCGAGAAAATCTCAATGTTTGTGGATGAGGTTCACTCTTACTCCTCACCTCTGCAGCACATGAAAAAATCTGACCCCAGAGTCATTGCACATGCAGGAGTTGTCCTCCAGCAGTTATGAATTGCTGATATCTCATATTGGATACCCCAAAAGCCTCTATTGCTACACCACCCACATTTGATTCAGTACATCACAAGTGATGGCTCTGCCACCTAAAGGAATATGGAGAGAAAAAAAAAACAAACAGGAAAGAGTAACAAAGAGAGCTCTCTCATTTCATATTGCATTTTTTATTATTATTTTTCACTTTCCTCCTAATGTAATAAGGTTTTTTTGAAAGATCTCTTTTATCAATTAGGCTTTATCACAGCACCTGACAGCATCTATTTGGTGAGATATGGCTAAACATTTCCCATTGACTGCTGAATCACTCAGGTCCGCCCTGTAACAGGATGCCAGTGACCTGACCTGATGTTGCATCCTTTAAAGCCATACTTAATGTTTTTAAAGCTTTCTTGGTAAAGTAGAAGTCATCATAATTGTCTTATAACTAAATGCAAGTAGTTTAAATGCCCAAGGGCTTAATTTTATTTTACCAGCTAGAACTGTAGCATGCAGGCATGTGGAATCTCTTCAGAATTAATCCTGGGTCTCTTTTCTTCCATCCTGCTGTCTCCTGTTTCACAAAGGCTATTTGTCTGGGTGTTATTTTCTAAGCCATTCCTTTTTCCTCTTGCAACAGCGTCTTGAAATAAAAATGCTTCACTATTTAATTCTACTGCTTTCCTGAGTGCAAGGTGATCATTTTTTGAGTCTTTTTTTCTCTGTTAACCTTACTAAGAATTTGTTTAGGAAAGTTGTGTCCTGCTATCCTTGCTAATTGATGTTTTATCTGCAGACAGTTCCACAACCACTTTCTGGTGCCAGCCATGTTCTTTGGGAGAAGGTTCTTTAATAGATGGCCACTATCAAGCCACCTCTATGTCAGAGGGTTCACAGGCCACTAGCCAGCGTGTAGTGTACTTTTCTGTATCACGTGGCCATTCCTAATTGTGGTGTTTGGTGGGCCTTGTCCATTTGCACACATTGTTTTTTTTCCAAAATTTAGTTAGATGATTTCAATATTCATGACCAATCGACTAATTGCCATGTAGCCATAAATTCTTTCTCCAAAAGTGGGAGAGGGAGACTTATTCAGATTTTGTGCACAGATTATTCTCATGACTGGACCAAAGTTTATACAGAATGCTCTGCTGTTGCTATCTTCCCATGGATACTGTCAGCAAACCTCAGTTTTGATCAGCAAGATATTTTAATGAACTATTTAATAAATGCTAATAGCCAAGCACTGCAAAGAGTGCAGTTGAATTTGTGGTGTGAATGCTGGAGGCACATGAGCTTCACCACGGAAAGGAACATAAAGATATCCATCAGCTGAGAGTAGGTTTGCATTCTTATTGCAGTGGTCTGCAGTCATTTGGAAAAGCTGTGAGCAATAGGCTCTGACATTCTTGAGAATCTCTGCAACACATCTGGGCATTGAGGATTAATCCTGATTAATGCTGGCATTACACCTTCATTCGAAGCACTGTTTTTGGAACAAGGGGCAAGTAAAATGAGCTCTGAATGTTTACGTACCAGTGAAGGTTTCTAACTTCCCATTCAAACATGGTTTACAGCTGGGTATCTCACCCTGCCACAAGTCATGGTACTAGGATTATGCTGTGGTTTTCCTCTACCACATTATCTATAGTCAAATAATTTAAAAATGAATAAATGAATAAAAGCAAATCTAATACTACAAAAATTGCAAATATTATGATACTTGAATTTGCATCAAATGCTTGTTTTTCAAAGCAGAATAGTTTAGAGAGTTGAGTTCTCACTTGTTACCCTTTCTGGGGCTGTCAGTCACATCTGGATCCACAGTGTCAACAAGGTGGAGGTGATGTTGCCAATTCCATTAGATGTGTAAGCAAGAGAAGAGTTTACAAAGCTGAGGAGGGTATGGGAAGATAAAATGCATGACTGGCTTTTTGTCATGACTTTAAATTCCTGAATTTATTGTTCAGGAATCAGAGTTGTCATGACCTCCAGATTCTCTCCCCTGTTCTGGGGAGGAACAAATGCTGGTAGCTACAGGCAGACATGTGGAGAGAGATGGGAACACAGACACAGCCACTTAAACACACAAATACAGGCTCAGACACGCTGTGGAACCTGTATTCTCTCAGCAGAAGCTGGTCCAGGAGCAAAAGCAGAGTGAGAGGTGTTGAAGGTTCAGTATGTCTCAGTACCACATCTCATAAGGGGAATGAGAAAAAATGTCTGTACTGGGCAGCTACAGTGTGTGTATCTGGGCCTCACAAGGAAAGGGCAGAAAACTGAATGAAGTTTTTAACATGCTTTTAAACTATTGGTCATTCCCATGTCTACAAGCTGTAAGAAAGCCAGAAGAAAGCTCAGGACAGCCCCAGGCCAGGCACAGCACATGTGAAGCTGGGCTATATTTCTTGCTGTGCAGGGATGCTGTGAGAGGGGAGCAGTGTCCCTCCTCCCCCAGCCTGGCTCAGCACATACAAATGTTCTACAAATGCTCCCATCATATCCTAGACACACTTCTGACAGTCCTTGACATACTCCCAGGGGCTGCAAGAGTCCCTTTGCTGCAGGATAGCTAGAAAAATTTGGCATGCTAAGTCATGTCAGCAGAAGGCTGTTTATCACCCTCTTTCTGCTGACAGAGCAGTGGAAGAGCTGGGCTGTGGCACGAAGAGCCCTGCTGCTGCTGCAGCTGCTGCAAATGAAGAAAAGAGTGAAGAAATGTTAGTACCACATTTAGCTTTATTGAAATTGAACAAATAGCTTTTTTTAATAAACCCTTTTACAGCAAGTGTAAAATTTTAATGTTTTACTCATCTTATGTTACAGGTTGTCTTCTTCCATGTAAGCAAAAATACCATCTTTTTTTTCTTCTTTTTTTTACATTTTTTTTTTAAATTTTCTACTTTAAAACATGTAGCAAGGATTTGAATAACGCAGATCCGGCACCAAAAGGTAACAGGTTCTGAAAATCACAGTACAGTTTTAAAATTCTTAGGTTAATTAATGATATTTAAAATGATAGCCACTTTGAGTAAAGATATAAATTAGAGGTCTGTAAACAAGTTGTGTTTACCTATAGAGCTATTGACTGCAGCTACAATGAGAGCGATAATAGAAACTCAATACTAAACTGAGCTACACCTTTGAGGAAACAAGTTCTTACTAAGTAGTGTGGTACAGGGTAGCACAATAGGTAAAATACGGTTTGGCACCTCAAGTTGCATGTCAAATCAGCAGAAATAAAATTAATAAGTGCACTGTCTCCCAACAGAAATAAACCAGGCAGTTTCTCTGGTTTTGGAGTGTCAACTACCAAATAAATCACATGACACACAAGTTCAACCCCAAAATTACAATTCTAGTAAAGCAAGATAATATTAAAATGCACACCCACAAGGATAGTAAAGTATAAATTTTTTCTTTTGTTTTTCCCTCTCCTCTATCAGTAGAAATAATTTACAACCCACAAAAGGACTCCTTGGTGAAACCACTACCTACAGATGTGGTCATGGAATGTAGCTCAGTAGACTTGTTTCAAATAGAAAGGCAACATTATCCTGAAAAATTTTGGTCCTCTTATAACTCACTGTACTGTAGCCACCACAGTCTCTTGATAGATGTTTTAGAAGAATTGTTTGTTTTCTGGTTCTCTTTTGTTCTGAAAGGTAATATCTTGGTGATAAAGCTAGGTAAAATTTGGCCCCAATTATAGATGTCTGATCAATGCTGAATCTGGAAGAACACACCGGGACTGTATAGGGGGAGCCTCTTGACTGGTCTCACGGCATATTTTGTCATGGAATCACTTTTCCTTCTACACTTCTTTTCCTCTTTGCTATTTTTTTCTCCAGTGTTCTGGGGGAGCGGGGAAGAAATCCTTAGTCCATATGACAGAAAGACATTTCACTGTTTATTTACATGTAGATCACTTTGGCTAAGAAGTCCTGGCGAGGCAGAGTTGCCTATTTCTTGTGAATGTCCTCATGCCGTATAATTTTGTACGTAATCCAGTAAAAGATGTTGAAAATGAGGAAGGCGAGAGGGAATGCAGCACGGGATATTGTATCAATCCTTTTTGCACGGTCAACAAACTTCTTTTTGATGGAATCTGAATCCTTTGGTGGTGCCGGGGGTGGGTTGGGTGGCGTGGCCTTGACTGCTGTGCCATCTTTGACTTGGAGGCAGTGGCCCATGCCATAGCCACTGAAATTGAACCGACTGTCACGAGCAACTTCGTCTTCCTGGAGGATAAAGAGGAAAAATAAGACACACAATCATCTGTCTATTGAGCATGCCACGTAGTTGAGTAGTTGAGGTGCACCTCTCCAAAGCACCTCAGCAAATTACCTGGTTATGCAATGATACAAAGTCCGGGTTTTAAAGACAAACAAGAAGTTAAAACTCACATGAAAATATGTGGAAATCAGGTGTTTGCGAATCTGAGCTTTAATTGTTCTAGCTATGTCTAAATCAAGTACCCTGAGCAACAGGCTGTATCCCAGCCCTATAGGGAAGAGATTTGACTCCACAGGTTTATATTGCTCTCCTTGAGCTTTCTGTGGGGAGGAAACATGGTCATGTTGATAGCAGGGTGTCTGCTCCAGGCAGGCTAAATTGAATGACCCAGAGATCTGGGGCCCAAGTTCATGTCAGTGTGTTTCCATTCCTCAACCTCACAGCAGCCTTGCAGCTCCATCTCAAACCTACAAAACAAGGGTGGATCATGGTCCTTCCCTGCTCACAGGAGAGCTCTGACAATCAGTACTTCAAAGTGCACGGGCACTGGGATTTAATGGTAGCTGGGAGTCAGGTGTAGTAGCATGAGCTAATGTAGCATCACCCTGCAGAAATCCATTCTCTCTTGTCTGAGTGGTTGATATTTGTTTTTGGAGAGGTGAGTAACTACCACTGAACTTTATCACTAAAATAACTGTGTGATGAAAGGCTTGTGACTGTGCTGGTAAATTCTCCCTGATGTTTCTCCTGTCTGACAGAACAATAATACACAAGTTAACAGTCGCTGGCAGCTCTCCATGAAGGATTCAAAACCAACAGACAAAGCAGGTCTATTCTTTTTCATTTCAGCAGGGATGAATTGTAAGTTCAAGAGCTTGTTCTAGTTAAAAACCTTTTCTTTGACCAACAGATGTTTCACTGTTGACTGAAAATGACCACTTCTTGGGCTGATAAGGAGCCCAATCCCTCATGGGAAATACTCCCTCATATCTCTTACCAAACCACAGCCTTCTGAACTTAGCAGAAAATCAAAAACTGCAAGAAAAAAAAGCATCACAGCAGCAAGATATTAAATAATGAGTATATTGGCTGAACTTGGAGGTGGGAAGGGAGGATAATTTGCACCTATTCAGGATGTAAATCACTGCTCCTTCATGGAAGAATCTTTTTCAATAGTAGCATTTTTCTCTCTCCCCAGCTCCAGAACTGGAACTGAATATATCACAGAACTTGCTCTCCTTACCTTGGAGCTGACACACAAAGGCAAATAACCAGTAGTGCGATTCAAGGTTACCAAATGAGAAATAGTCACTCTGACTGCTTATGGCATTGAATGCTTATGGAAGGAGGCTAGGCAGTAAACAGTGCTTTGGAGACCCTGTCACTTCAGCATGAAGGTCTATTCTACAGTGTATCCATAAGCAGGTGGAAAATTGCATCATTGCAAGGCTGTTTGAGCACTTACCCAGGGCTTATAACCTTTTCATTCCCAAAGTTCACCATCATTAAGAAAAAGAAGGATGGTCCTCTCCTTTTGCAATTTTATTTTTTTGCAGTTTGCAATACCTCTGTGAAAACTCTGCTTGTCCTAGTGATTATAAGTGCACAAAGTATTTTAAAGACGAACCCACTCAGACCTAAGTTCTGGGTAGCCTTATTAGGCAAGGCTTCTGTTGCATGACTTAATGACTTAATAATACTACCAAGTCCTCCAAAAATACAGGGAGATGCCTTCCTCTCAGTGTTTTTCATTTTACTGAGTTTGAAGGATAAAATGCATGCCCAGGACATGAGAGGTGATTAAAAAGGGTAACAGATTTTCAGCAGCTGTGTTGCCATATGTACTTCATTCATTTTTCAAAAATTTAATTTCTGCTGCTCCTGAGAGATCTGTGGGAAGAATAAAAAGTACTGAGCTCAACGCAAGCTTGGAGAGTCCTGACTTCCACTGTGCTCTGGTGGATCACAGCTTTGTCACATGGGGCTGAGCAATCCATCTTCAATGTCACAGCCTTCCTTTTGTGCTTATGCTGTAGCAACAGGAGTGGCAAGCCATCTGAGATTAGGGACAGGGATGTTTAAATCAAATTCTTTTAGGTATTGAGCACCCAGCCTTTAACTGTAAGGAGCCACTTATGTCTCCATGGGATTTAGAGCCCTGCCTTTCCCACCAGAGAGTTTTCTGTGCCAATACTTTCTCACAAAAGCCAGAGGGAAGCATGTCCAGTCCCCATGTTAGCTTTTTATTTAGGACTGCAGCAGACTGGATTTACACTTTTGGATTACCCAGGGTACAAGAGGTACAGCATTCACCTGGGGTATGAGTGATACATGCTCAGTTTCCCTCTCTGCTTGAACAGATTTGAATCTCCTTCTCCCTAATAAACCTCTGGATTTGTTTGTTACAGTTTTCCCAACATAGAGCTGTTTTCTGGTTGCAAAAAAAAAAAAAAAAGGTGTGTTTATGAAGGGTTTTTTTAACCTTTATCAGGAAAATCTTTTTTAAAGACTAAAGAGTTGATTAGGAGAATAGCATTGTCTTGCTGTACCCACTTGTTACTATGCATTTACACAAAACACAGCACTAGAGAAACCCAAGCTGTAGATGTTGGGATCATTAAGTGCCACCAGAAACAAGGAAAGCCAGAGGCCTTACAGCCTCACCTCCAGCCCTGGAGATGCCACAGCCCCATAACCACCGTGGGATTTTTAACAGTAAAATCCCCCAGGAGCCAGAGGAGCTTTGCGGTCTGGCACGTGCCTGTGCTCTGAGCACTGCCAGGTCTGTCAGGCAAGACCTGACCCCATCAGAGCTCTCCTACCTGACCAGACATCACCTGAAAGCCCTCAGGGTGGTGAGATCTCTGCCCTTTCCAACGAAACTGGCCAAAAGTGTTGAAAGTTAAATGAAACACTGGAGATATCAAGACCCACATGTCTGTGCTAAGAGGATACTTTTGCCATGAGACTGCAGAAGTGGGCTTGTGTCCTTTTGGTTCACTCACTGAGCCCCTAAACTGGTTCCACTCCAAATGAAGCAGAGGGGATAGAAAGGCTTCCTCCACACTGCTGAGGGGAGCTGGGGAATCAGCCCAGGTTCTGGAAGTTCATTGTCCATGCTGCTTGTGGGTTAGCTCACTCTGGAGTGGATCATACCAAAAAGCTTTCTCCCAGACAAATCTGCTCCACTGGGGACTGATGCCACACACTGCCATCATGAGCCATGTGGTGATATCTGGCCTCAGGAACATCTGATTTACTTTATAGCATTATGGATGTAGTTTAAAAAATCTGTCTCTAAACCACCATCATCTTATGACAAAACTACAATTTGACGTTTTAGATAATCTTTCAACATCCTGTAACATATAAAAGACTTGGGGGAATAGTCACAGAGAAAGAAAAACTAATTTTTATACTTTGATAAGAACCTTTTTAAAAATTATAATTCAAAATGTGATACAAAGAACTGACCTTAACTGTTTTCCCTTAAGTAGTGACTGTGTCTTCCTTTGACCTAGAGGGCTGGTGAACTACTGCACAACTCACCTTGGGTACCTTCTGGTGGGGCTGCAGAGTCACTCTTCATTCTCAAGGTCATATTCAGTTCATACCCTCTGACACATCTACCATGGACACTCATGAATTGATAATCTTCAACCTGTTCACTAGCTTAGTCACTGATAAAATAGTCCAAATGTCTTTTCAAACATCTCGGTTATTATTTTAATCAGAATACACTTAAAACATATTAATTTTAAACTGGACAGGATCTCACCTGCATAAATCCCAGACCATTTATGCGTTTACAGATTTTAAAACCAAAATCAAAGAGCAGCTGGAAGCCATTAGATATCAACTGGAGTGGCAGAATCTGCTTCCATTGAAGTTATTAACTTCATTTTTCTAAAAGGATGTGAAGTTAGATGTTACATAACAGTCACAACTCCATCTGTCCTTGATTAAGGCATAGGGAAAAGGGTCATAAACCAGGATGAGAAACAGAAAAAAAATTAATAGCAAGAGGAAAATGTTCTTTTGATAGTTTTCTTTTACACTCTGAGTATTTTAGAAGAATTATCCATTGAAAACTAATTATATTTCCTGAGATTTGGGCAAATACTTTGTATAGATGCTTTTTCAACAACATAAGTTCATGACTGTTGTCTTATGATGTCATAATGAATAGGCTTAGGTATTGGCTTTAAACAATTTTCGTTTAAAAATAGTTGCATATTTTTTCTCATTTTTAATTACCCTTTATGAATTTAGTGATTTTTTTGTGCTTTACAAATTGATGGCATTAAATTCTCTTGATTTAGCTTTACAGTAAGCAACATATAACTGGGGACTATACTTCTGAAATGGTTTTTTTGTAATTTTTTCATTTTTGGAAATCTTTTATTTCCACTCCATCAGGACTAGAATTTATTTCATACCACCAGTTTCACACCAAAGCAATCAGAAACGGGGAAACACTTTAGAAAATCTAGCCCATTGAATGCCTTACATGCTCAGCTTTCTGTACAATGCATTTTGAAGTGCTTTGTCCTCACCACTTTTAAATGCTTATTGTCAGCATTGACTCAGTTTTAACAATGAGGAAAATGAGAGAGAGGCTGGCTTCAAACAGTGTATTTAATTTACTTTCTGATGTGATTTATTCTTTTAATTTTGCTACACTTTTTCCAACATATGGTGGAAAAACTATTTAAAAGACTATCTGGTTTAATTAAATTTCAAGGACACAGCTGATTAATTTTAGGTATAGGATAGAGAATATCAAAGAAATTTTCCTTTTGGTATTCATAAGCACAAAGTTAGAAACCCAGAATCAATTCAGACTTGAATGTAAAATGGAATCATTAGGGAATGGACGCCAAAATATCTTTGGAGATTTCATTCTTAAATCATCTTTATGACTTTCAGACACCTCCCATCTCTCAGTACTTTACATAATTCATGGTGTGGTTTTGCAGACAGTCATGCTTACATGGTTTCAGTTCTCAGGAGTCACTGAGTATGTGGACGAAGACAGTTCAGCTGAGAAGCACATTTGGACTTTCAAATCCCCTTTGGTTCCTCACAGAAGCCTTTTAAAATTCAATTCAATTCAATTGTGAGGATTTGAGAGGGAAAGTCCTTTCAGAGATTAACTGTTTAAAAGGCAGTCCTGGAGTTTAGGAGTAAAAGATCGATGTCATAACTGGGGAATTCACTAGAGGGGATCTCTAAAAATCTGTGTGAGAACCACTCAGAAGGAACTGAGTTATAAATAAGCTGGGACAAATGTTCCCAAGGGAAGGTACACAGCTGAAACAGAATATTCAAAGCAGACAAAGCTAAGCCAAGCTTTCCAGAAGGATTCTAAAAGATGGGTGACTAAGTAACAAAATAGCAGTAAATTAAATACAGGTTGGTAAGTGCAAGGTAAAGAATTGAAGAAGAAAACCCTAATTGCACATAGATGGTAGTGGGCTCAAAATGCTTTTTTGTTTTTTTCTCTTTTGTGAGTTTGGGAAATTACCACATATATGATTCTGACATTAGTCCTCTGCTAAGCAGCATTCAGAAAATGGGCAAACAAAACAGAAAATGCCATTCTGCCATTTTATCTACTCACAGAGCGATCAGATTTTGGACACAAGAGGTATTTTTGGTCATTCAAGCCTAGTGAAGACAAAGCAGAAATAAATAAAATACAAAGAGGAGCAGCAAGGATGATAAAGGCCTTATTTTTGCATAAGGAAGAAGAAAATAGATGAGATCTCGTCTTAGAAAAGCTGTGTTTGGAAGGTGATATCACAGGATGCTAACAAACTTCTCTAATGTCTTACAACCTGAAAAGCTGGATCTCAGCTCATCTATGCCAGATGTCATTCCCATTTCTTCTTAATCCAGACTTAAGAGGAGCAGAAGGTGATGTAAAATTTTCACCTTCTCACCTCAATCCTGCCCAAAGTACAGACCAAATGCTTCCCAGAATTTGGTTTAAATATAGTTTTTCCTAAATATTCATCAAGATGTTTAATCAAAAACATAAGCAATCCCTGACCAATTCCACTGCAAGATGACACTCCATCAGGACCCATCTTTCTGCATGTGACAGTGGTGTTCACCCTGTTCCTTCCTCTCTTAACAGCAATTTTCCTGCTCACTGAGGTTTGCTTTTGCTCTCATTTAAACCCTCTTGCCTTATGGAATCTAAGTAAAATAGATCTTGAATTATAAATAGACATTTTAATTAATGGACAAGAAATTGGTCATTGTTGTCTTTGGTGAGGGTTTCCAATGGACAAATTTGGGTTTTTTTGGAAATCTGTGTTTAGTAGTATGTTCTGTCTCCAATAAACAGCAGAAAAATCTCTGAGGCATGAGTGATTTACTTACGCAGACTGTAGGAACAGCAAGTGAACTGTTGCTAATGCAATAATGAAATAGTAGTTAATGCGGCTTCGCCCTTTTCAAGTAGGAATTTAATATTATCCAACTGAAAGAGTAACATAATTTAAACATGTTGCAAGCAAAAATATTTTCCTGGCTTGAAATACCTATAAGTGGAATCTAAATTTTTCAAGAATTACTTTAATATTAAAGATTATACAGTCGGTAAGGGTGAGTGGTTTGCTAAAAAAACAAAAACCATTTCTTTAGTAAAGCAAGGCTTCTGTCTCTAAATTTTGCAAACACAATTAATGAAAATTTCTTATTAAATTTCAAGTTTTATATATAATATAATGAATGTTTTCATTTTAGGGGAGGGAGAACCAGATGAACTACTGTTTTGCAAAGCACCATGAATGTTATGACAGAGAGTCATTCCTCCCAAAACCCCAGCAGATTGATTCCTGACACAGTCTTTGTTTCTTGTTTCCCTTTATTTTGAATGAAAGTAATGACTTAAAATATCCAGATACAGTGATCTGTGAGTCATATAGATGTAATTTGACTAGGTATTAAATTCTCTCAGTCTGGAGACTTGACTGCTCTTAGGTAACTTCTGCCCTCTCTCTCCAAAGAAAGAAGGGGTTGGCCAGTTTATCAGTGGGAATGGCACATTACTCTGTTTTATATCAGACAAATATATGTTGGTGACCTAGATTTGAAGGATAATCTGCTCTGACCAGAAATCTGTTGGATAAAGGGCAACTGACTTCTGCTCATTCTGTCGGCATGCAGGGCTGAGTAAAATCCAAAGCTGGTGTTTAAATACATGAATATTTCAGCTACAACATGAAATAGCTGTTCATGGGCACATCAAACTAAGCAATGTAAAGCAAGACTACATTTACTAAAATTTTAGATGATCAAAACCCTAAAATACCAATGGAAACGTAGCTAAAATTCACTTACTCCATTTTCTCTTGCTTTTTGCAAGATATCCACCTCAGGAGAGACAAGCAGACTCTCACCTTCCTCCTTTCAGCAGTGTTCAAGCCTGAGCCTCAGACTTCAGCTCTCTCCCTCCCTGAAACCTGTTACAGGGTCGATATCACAGGACAAGGGCACACAGTATCCTCAGGTGGTGACAGGCATGGGGGAACTGCCACAGCAGCTTGTGGGGCACCCGTGCTCAAATACCCCAGTCACATACAGGAATATCTGAGCGACCCTCTACACAGGATTTTTCTCATCAGGTTCTCTGGTCCTTTTCTCAGAGCAGATTTAAATACTTTGGGAAGATGATTTTTATCTTCCTTTTGTGAAATTTCTCAATGGCCTCTTCCCTTACTGTTGTTATCCTAGGAGACTTTGTTACACCACTCCTGTGCACTGGCTGTGCCATCTCAGAGTACCTCATTAGTCAGTCAGCCAAAATTAAAAAATAAATAAATGTCCATACAGAGCCCATAAACAGCAGTCATGACTGGATTCCTGCAGATTACCCTCTAGAACAATATATTGCTGGGGATGTTTTATGGCTCGGGTTGTGATTGTCTCAGCTTCCCCATTCCTTGGGGCTGATGTGCAGCCCACCCTGTGGGCACTCTCCTCCCTGGATGAAGCTCTGGGACCTGCAGTATCCCCACACGTTGCTGAGGTCTCCTGCTTGGTGCCAGGAAGGGGCAGAGGAAGGGGATGGGCAAAGGGAAGGAAGAGGAAAAAACTTTTTGCCTCTCTGGTCACAGATTCTCTCCTTCAAGCCATTTTCTACAACAAACACACAGAACAAACCCCAGCAAATGCAGACAGAGTTTACCAGGGCTTTCTCAGACATTCATGCATTTAATTTATGCAAATACTGAACAAAATGAATTAAATATTGCAAATTACATTAATAATTTATTTTCTGTAGCTAAAAATAGTCAAGAATATTTGAATAATCTTAAAGTGTTCACATCCAAATTTTATAAATTTGGTCAGGGGAGGTTGTGGGGGTTTTTTTGTTTGTTTCATTGATTTTGGTTTTGGGTGGTTTTTGTTCCTGAGGGGACTAGCCTTTCTTTTCCAGTTATCAGTTCTCAATACCAAGCTTCCAACAAATAATGTTTCAGGGTTGATTTTATTTTCTTATCTTCTATTACACAAGTTACCCTTTCTGGCTTTCCATATAATTTATCTGCCATTGTTAGTCAAGATCTCAATCTGGATTTCTCTAGCTACTCTTGCATAGGTCCGAAGCATCATTGTGTTAAAAAAAAATATTTTCCAGCTATCTGCCCTTCAAACTTGTTTCCAAAATTAAATTGTTGCATCTTTGAAACATCTTGACTGTTTGAATGTATTAGAAATTTACTACACATATGGACTTCTGTATTTTCATTTTTTATTTGCTTCTGTGAGGGTTGCTCTATAACACTCTGATATTACTTATTCTCAGGAAAATAAGCATTCATCATAAGGTAAAAATCAATGACACTCAATGCTATAGCAACTTGACAGTGCAATCTCTACATGGAATTGTTGGGGTGTTTTTTTCTCATCTGATTAGTAATAAATCCACAAATTCTAGAAAGTCACTGGAAGTATGCATACAATGGAAATTAAATAATACGTCATTTAAAATGGATTTGATAGTTTTTCTTTTACTGTATTCCATACACACACACACACACACACAGAGCCTGCATGCATCCATCCATGGAGATATATGTACCTACACATAGGTGTGGGCATCTACTTAATCTAATCCTCTAATGTATTCCCTGAAGGCATTAGTTAATGGCAAGTTCACCTAGTGCGAACGTTTTTATTCTATTTTAAGATTAAGAGCACTCTCTAGAGAGTTTATTAATTATTAATCTTTAATAACTTCTCAAAATGCCAACTTTTACACTACCTTTTCCCCTGCAGTAGTTCTGAGGAGCAAGGATACAGAACATACAGGCAATGGTCATTAAACCTTCCCAATCCTCTCTGCCCATAAATAGGCTCTTTGGTGGGGTGCTGGCATTTCTCCAGGAGGACCATCTGCCCAGGCCAGTAACTAAGCAACAGATCTCATGGTGATGGCCTTTTATTACTTGGCAAAACTGATAAAAGGATAACCTGAAACAAGAGATTTAACTGTTTATGAGAGAAGTCAGTACTGAGAGGTATAGAGAGATGAAATGTGGAAGCATGCCTATAGCACTGGAAAAGGTATTCTTGGGAGAAGACCTCAGATTCTTGTCTGAACTCAAGTTTTGTTCAAGAGTATCAAAGAAAATGGGAGAAGAAATGCCCCATTAATTTACCTAAAAGAGAGCACACAAGGGCAACAAAAAAATAAAGGGTTGATATGCCAGCAGCCTTCCTGAGACGTGCATGTTGTATGTTTCATCTGTTATGTCCTGGAGTAATTCTAAACTGGTGTTTGCAGTGCCAAAGCTCTGGAGAAGCCTGTCATGAGGTACATGGAAGAGGTCAGGACTCACTGTGACTGCCTACAACCTCCTGACCTTGAGGTTCCACTTTGGAGAAGGGATGACACCAGGGGAAGGATTGAATTCAGAAAAGATGCCAATAAGCCAAAGAACAATGCAAAGCAGGAGCACCCCAAGAGGCAGGGAGACCTGGCAGCAGAGGTTTCTACTTCACTGAACATCCAAGAGCTTCATGAGTATCAGGCAAGAGCATTCTGCCCAGATCAGACAAGATGAGGTGTTTGGTGACAACCTAACTACTGCACAGTAGGATATCACACACGCTGTGCAGTCAGAATGGATGGGCATTAAACTGATTTGTTGTCCTCTGAGCTGGAAACATGAATGGGGTCTTAGAACCCCTAATGTGAAACAAGTTGACATCTACTTGTGGACTTTTGCTTCCCTGTCCCTGTATTTCTGCAACTGTCTCTTCTCTTTTTAACTCCTTTTTAATTTTTTTTTCTCCAACTCTTTCTGCCTCACTAATTCCCAGACCTGTTTTTGCCTACCACCTCTTTGATGCTTTCATCCTCACTGTTTTCCTTATATGTAGCCTATACTTTCTACCTGCAAAATTTAGCTCCTTCCTTAGTTCTATCTGCTCTGGCCCTTTCTGCTCTTTGCAGCTAAATCATCTTTCTCCAAAGAAGGGCAAGCCATAAAAGTAGAACTCCACCCTTCCAAGACTACCTGTAAACTGAGAGTTTTTTCTCTATTTTTCAAGAATAGCCAGGAGTTAGGTTTAGTTTTCTCNTTTTTTTTTGGTTTGTTTGTTTTTGTTTTGTTTTGTTTTGTTTTTGTTTTTTGTTTTTTTAATTAAAACCTTCTGCTTTTTGATATCCACAGAGCTGATAATTGCTCAAAGAGTATCCAGTACCATAAATCATTTTGAAATCTGATGCTTCTCATTTGATCCATTGTTCATGACACACAGCCTGTCCCACCGCTGGCATGGAAAGCTGAAATCACCAAGTTCGTGGGCCCATGCAACAACCTGTGACTGTGTTCTGACCACCCAGAACCTGAAACATGAATGTTTTGGAGGCTTTGGAAAAGAATCAAGAGTGCTGCAAAACCAGCAAATGGATTTTCATTTTTATTCTAAGCTTAAAGCTCAGAAAAAAGAGTTTTTGTTTGTGCAGAGCACATGTTGTTCTAGTCTACTGAAAACTGAGTAATGTGGTAGTATATGCAAATAGTAATAGATTAAAGACTTGGCATGCTCTGGAATACTCCAATGACATGTCCAATCACAGCAGTACCATCTGCTTTTCCTTATATGTGCTAAATTTATAACACACTGCTAATTTCTGTAAGTCTACTCACCAGTTTCAGGAAATTATATTTAACAGACATGCAATATTTGGGCTTTGTGACTTACTGTTAGCAAACAGTTAGTAAATGTCTCTTCAGTTACTCATCTCTATTCTTAGACAAAGGACTTTAGAAATCAATAACATCGATTATGATTCTTAACCCCGAAGGAATGGCAGTGATTTGCAATTCAAATGTTAATTTCCTAAGTTTTTGCTCACACTCGAATTTTGACAGACCCAAAGGCAATCAGACTTTCACCTGGAGCTTTGAAACCAGTAAAACACAAGTCTGGTATTGTACAGCTAAACTAAAATTAACTCCTGTTTGGAGTGGAATATTTACCAGGTTGCTTAACTGTAACTTCTCTTCACGCAGTGTTCAGTTTGACCCAAGGAGACTGCACAATATTGGCAATATCCCCCTCACAATTGCTCACTGATGCTCTGAAACGTAGGAAAATAAAAAAAACAGGCAAGGAAAGGCTCCCTTCAGTGGCTCTCTGGGATTTCCACATGTGTTTTGCCCTGCTGGCTTCACAGTTGGATGTTTTACTGATGACATTGGAGTTCCTTTAGAGTGTCTCTGCATGGTGCTGTGCTGAATGATTTCTTCCCACAGGAAGAAAGGCTGAGTTATCCCCTCCTTGGGTCTGAAGGGAGCAGGTATTTTGAAGTGTGAGACCATTGAACCATCACCTGAGGGAACAGTGGTCTAGAGGATATTTTAAATGTGTTTGGCACATTTAAATAGATGGTTTCAGCTTGCCAATTTTGGAATGGATCCTAAAATAAAAGTCACTATAAAGAATAAAGCAATTTGTTTTGGATGATTAAGAGAATTTGGCTCATATATCCAAGGTGTGACAATTCCAATCACATCTTCCTTTCAATTTACAGGAAAGAAATAAACTAGGCTTCATTATTGTTCATACTGCTGGTGCTATATATTTGACATGATAATCTACAGTATTAGTCAGTAAATTGACTGACTGAACTGCCCTTGATCATATGCTCCATTTTCCGCTCAGCAGGGCTCTCTCTAACAGCTATATATAACCAGGGAGGGGAAAAAAGAGATGGTTCTCTCTTAGATCATTATAAAATGATGCTGCATTCAGTTTTCCTGTTGCTTCAAAGGTTATAAGTGATGTGATCTTTTCACCGTCACAGATAATATATGGCTGCTGTTTGTCTGACTTGTCAGCTCCTCATACAGAAATCCAATACTTCCCTCTTGTCACATATTCATTTCAGAAGTGTGTTCTCTTGCAGGCCTGAAATGAAATAGTCTCTGTATTCCTATCTGCCAGTTTTCAAGTCTTGCCTTGTGTGGTCCCTCCTCGTCACACCACGGTTGTCACATTAGCAACCCACATGAGTACTGGCAGCAAATGTAAAATCTCCTGATTGTAATTGAAATTCTGCATGCTTTTTTATTAAATAATGTAAATCACTGTGCATCATAATCCATAGCTCTGCTCTTCTGCCACTGTTTCAAAATGTCTGATTACTGAGCTAATTGCTCACGCAGGTTGTTTTTAGACTGTATAATGCATTTATGGGTTGTATATCTCTGTCAAAATAAGTACTGGATTAGTCTTGGCTCCTCATCTACATATTGAGAAATTGTTTCCTCAGTCCAGACAGAAGTTACAGTCAGGGGCAGCCTCTAAAAGGGGCTAAAGGGTGAAGGGCAGCTGAGAAAGAATGAGATGCCAGAGACAAAAACCAGATATCTCAGTAGAAGATTGGCATGAGTTACAAAATGCAAACTTGTGTATCTGTATTTAAGCAGAGTATCTGCAGCTGTAATCTGTGTTGCTGCAGAAGGAAAGGGAACCAAACACTCTTGGGACAGACTGAGCCTATCACTATTCCTGCCCAGAATGGTAAATAATTGTTGAGAGACTTTTTTAGTCACCTTTGTTCCAGAAGTACTTGCAAGTCAAAGAGAATTACAGGATGTAAATCAGAAATACTCAACTATGGGTCAGCGCATCCACAAAAAGATATAATTCAGCTCACACTCTCCCTTAGGAGCAATCCCTGACAAATCCCTTTTAAACTCACTCCTGATATATTGGGCACATTATAGAAGAATGTGGAACAGTACTGATTAATATTTTCAGCAACTGTAAATTATCCAGTGTACTGCCTGGTGCTGGCTTTGCCAGCTGGCCCTCAAGGGCTTTTCTGGTCCTGTTCCCTGCCATCCTACAATTCTGTGTTTGTAGTTTGAAGAACAGAATAGAAATCAATAACTGTCCAGGCCAAACAGCTTCCTCTAAATCGTAATGCTTTAAAAATGTAAAGAGGTTAAGTCTAAGCCTCTTTTCTTTGAAGGTTTGAAAGCTGCCAGCAGAAAAGATCCCCAGATTCTTATGGTACAAATTCCTAAGACATCTTCACTTTGAGATAGAAGGCTAGAAGGAAAGATTTATGGTAAAAGAAAGGTCAAAGTTTACATCCTACCATGTCATACTGATTACTTTTTGGGCACCCCTGTACCCCTGGGGTATGGTGCTTTTGGCTAAATACCTTTCTATCTCCCCTCAGATGGGAGAATGGGGCTCTTGTTTCATAGCTAAAGGAGGCAAATATTTGACAGACTCACAAGAGTCAGGTGTGGCAGCAAAGAACATACAGAAGTGTTAGGAAAAAAAGTGAGGTGCTGAGAACACTGGCTGAGATGCCACATGCAATAAAAACATCACTAAGCTTCACATGGGCTTCAAAAATATTCATGAAATAGCAGCTGTTGGATTCAAACACAGCATCTGATGAAAAAGATCTGTTGTCATGATATAAGCCTGATATTCAACCCCAGCTACACAAATACCCACAAGAGGACTCACCAAAAAAAGAGGAAAGCAGAGAAGTGTGACAAAAGCATCAGTCTTCATGCATGAGAGTAAAATTCAAATAGATTGTTTTTTACAACAAAATAACACGATATAATCCACAAGGGAAAGTGAACAAAGATCAAAGAGCAAGCAAGAGACAGGCAACATAAACAGGCATCCCCAATATCTAGAAGTCAAAGAACAGCAGCATACAGCACCAGAGCATCTTGAAAGAGCTGTCATGTATTTGGGGAAAAACATCCTTTGTGCAAACTAGAAAAAAAGAAGCATTTACATTTAGGAAGCAAGACAACATTTTCTGTGCCTGAAAAAAGCTACTCTCTCTGGACTTTGTATTACTTTTTCTTTACACTCCTGTTTGGTCCCTATGACAAAAGTACATTTTGTGTCTCCATTGCATGAACATCCAGCACAGGTAACAGTAAGGGCAGAATAATAAAAGACCAACCCATTAGCAAAAAAATACAAAACTGACTCCACCAGAGTTCATGACAGACAAATCTAGGACATCCTCAAGATAAGGAACAAAATGCCAGTGCTCAAAGACATTTTAAAAGAGAACTGCAACAGCTAGATAATCAATTGCTTTTACATAAAATCTAAAGCCAAGGTGAGGGTTTGGAACAGCAGCACTGACTTAGTGTTTAATGATTTCCTTTCTTAGATGTTTTTAATTATGGGAGCAAATAATCTTGTTTTCCCCATTACTTTTTCTTCTTTGCATGGGCTAAGGACCGCCAGTCACCCCCCAACCACCATCTGAGAAACCTGAAGTGGCAGAATGAAATTCTCTTATTCTAAATTCTAAATGTGCTGATTTTGTTCCTGCTGTTGTTCATGTAATCGTGCAAACAGAAATACATCAGATAAGGAAAGAAAACTAGCACAACTACCTCCCTTCCTTTCTCTTTCAACACTGCCCTCCTTGCAGGCACAGTCATTGAACTCAGGGTTACGTTGCTCATGACAAATACCCATCAAACACTGCAAATATGCACTACAGTTTGCAAAACTATTGGTCATCCTGTTTGCTTTCATCTAATACACAGCCTAGGTTATTTCTATTTTTGGATTCACCTCACACAAGATCTTCCTCCACTTCCAATATCCTTTTCCTTCCTGGTATGCACTCCTGTTGACTCCAGTGGCCATACATACTCCTAGTCCCACAAGTGCTGCAGACCTACTATGAACAACTCATAGCAAGTTTTAGAAAAGTATTTTAATAATTCATAAATCATCACATTGAACTGACTGCCCAATCCATAAATAGCAAAGGCTGCTCATCACAAAAAATACCACCTCTGGTTTAGAAAGTCCTTGAGCTGCAAAGTCCTGGAGCCCAGGAGAATGCATCAAGGACGTATTGCTGCCATACATAGTTTCCTGTGCAAGGCAGAGTCCTGGCCCAACACAGGACAGCCTTCTTGGAGTTTGTCATCTCCAGATGGGGCTTCCCACAGAACAGAGATGTGGCCAGTTGCTGAACAACTGCCTCATGAGTTTCAGAGCTACACTGGCTATTTAACTCAAAAGTCTGGATAATGACCCAAATAAATATCCCTACCAAATCACTTCACTTTATGACTACACTGCTGCATGTTTATCTTGAAAAGGTGACAAGTCTGTTTTTCCGAAGATGTAAACCTGAAAATAAGAATCTAAATTCAGTGTTATGCCTTTCCATAGGCATTACTAAAACAATTGTTTACAAACATTTAAAAAATAATCTGTAATAGAGATATATATTATTTCTGATAGAAATCCAGTTCTTTGGGGTCCATGTCAAGAAATTAGACTGTTGCTAGCTAGAAAAGTAAAGCTAAAAACGAATGCTACTTGAAAAACACAGTGAGTAGGTTGAAAAACCAAAAAACAGCTTTGCAAACGAGGATGAGCATCTCAGATCATGCTTGGTAGGAAAGAGATGAGAAGTAATTAAAAAAGAAGCTATATGGAGCAATAATTTTGAAACTAGCAGATAAATTAAAACAACCCCTTAATCCTCTTTAATTTTGCTAGAGAATTCACAGCTAGAAATATTGGTGAGGCTACCTGGAGTGAGAAGCATGATACCCAAATGTAAGATTCTCAAAAGGAGAACCAGAATTAATAGATTCAGGAAAGCTGAAGCCCAGGCATGGCAGGATATGCCAATATGTGGGAAAACTGGCAATTACTAAGTAGACAGGCACAAAAGAAATCCAGAAACCTCTGTGGGAAATACAGTGTAAAGCTAATGTAAGGAGAATAATATCTAAAATAAGTTACACCTTCTCTGCTTTTTTGTCTTGGACACACACACACACACATGTGTGTGTTCCAAAATAAATGCCTTGGAGGTATTTGTTTGTACCCCAGGAGGGACCTGCCTGATGAAAGATTAGCTGTCATTATGGTCAAACAAGGAAACTGAAGTCAAATAGCTGCATAATTTGCCTCTATTCCTCTGGAAATATGGGGCAAGAACTTGTTGCAAATCTTGAAAGAAGGGCCATTGTCTTCTGCAAGAACTACTGGAAGGTTACAAGTAAAACACATACAGTCTGTTATTAGGGCAGGAAAATCACTGAACAAGAGCACATAGTGATTTTCAGAAGACTTGATTATCCACTCGTTGATGTATATGCCACCCATTCTGGGCATGCAATGAAACACTTGCACCAGACAAATACCCCTTAATTCATCTAACTAGGTATGTAATGGTGAAAAAAGAGCATTAGAAGCATGAAGGACTTCCAGACAGAAGATACCAAGGGCTGTAAAAGAGCATCCTGTGATGAACAAGTTCTCTATCTCACCAGCCTGTAGTGGCATCACACTTGATCAGACACTAGAATTTCTCTTGCCTGTGAGGATCAGCAAACAAAAAAAAAGTCTACAAGATGAAAATTTTGCTGATGGGGAAATGATTAGACTTGGTGTCTGATCCCACTGAGGAATTCAAAAAGAAAGCTGGCATAAGTTAACAGACAACAGATAAATTTCATGGAAAGATTGTGCTAGAGAGTGTCAAGGCTGCTGTTTGCAAATACCTGTAAGATTTACATCCTGAAGAGGAAATGCACAACTTTCTTTCCTAGAATGGTGTGCAAGATCTCACATTTGTGCAACTGAGACAATCTCTAATGAACAAAGTTTGTGATCTCTATTCTGAAGTAGTTATTCTTTTGAAAGATGAAGATTACAGAGAACCCAAAAGCAACTGTCTACCCCCAGCAGGCTTAGAAAGGCTTAACAGGAAAATGAATGAGTCAGTCACAGGCAGAACACTTCCACATGACTAGCAGAAAGGGTTATATTAAAACACACATGGAGAACCACTTGAAGAGGGTGAGGTGAAGCATGAAAACAAAGGTGTCATGTCTCCTAAGAGTCTTGTCATGTTATTGCAGGGAAAAAAAAACCTTGGACACTGGGTAAAAAATTTGCACTTACGCAGGTGGATTATTTGTATGTACAAATGTACACATAGGATCTGTATGAAAAATTACATATACAAGTTAGAAATTAAATGAATTTAAGAGCTATGTTCTTGCTTGGAGAGAAGTTACAGGATCGGTGCAGAAATTCACAGGTAGAATTCTGGACTTCTGGCACCTCATATGTATTGGCAAACACAGCAGCCTTTTCTGACCTTTCCAATCTGTTTCTCCAGGAGCTAAAAACAGTCTGACATGCTCAGTATGCCAGATATATTCAAGCAGCCACTGGAAAACTGAACTTTTCAATAGTAAGTCCTTCGTGACATTGATCCTGCTGCAGTGAAGACGTATATTGTGGGAAGAGCCAGTGGACAGCTCTGAGGTACCACTGGGAGTTCACAGAGAGTGGAAGAGAGTAAATTTTTAGTGACTTATGGTTGGACTTGGCATAGAGTTTTCAGGTGCCCCCAATTCAAAATGAGTCTTTGTGAGGACTCTGGCAAGACTCAGCAACAAATGCTCAGAATATGTAGGGTTTCAAACTGTTTATTCCTTCCAGTGTAACTATCCCTAACCTCCTCCTCCTCATGTTGTAGAAAAGAAAATCTCCCTCCTCATCTATCCATCTACTCCCAGTAACATGGAGTGCAAGATTAGTGTTACACTCCCACAAAAAAAAAAACAAAAAAAAACAAAAAAAAACACAAACAAAAAAACCCAACAAAACCCCCAAAAAACACCAACAAAAACCCAAACACAAATGAACAAATTAAAATATCAGGCCACAGGAGTACCCAAGTACAAATTACCATATTACATTAAATAGCATCTTTCTCCTGCAAAGAATCAAGAGAAATAAACACATCTGATCATTAAATCAAGCCACAGGTGTCAGAATCAGGCTCTGAGTGATCAGTTTGCCATAAGAAAAGCTGTCAACTTGAACAGGAATGACTATAAACAAGGCTGTTTTGCCCCAGGCAAAAAAAAAGAAAAAAAAGGGTGGAGAAATAAATGGTTTCAACACCTCTTTTTTAAAAGTACTGTAAAAACTGGATTTTACTGAAACCCATGAAGTTTTTCAGACTTGAGAGAGAATGAGCTTTTACAGTCTGGTTAATACAATTTGGTTTTTAACAATGTCATTTGGACAACATCATTACAGAATGCTTCACAATTAATTACATTCAAATAGCAGCTTCTATCCCCTGTGGAGAATGGGATTAATTGGGTCAGATGTAAATATGCATTTCATGGAACCTACTGAACACTTGCCCATCTCACCAATTTACCATGTAATTTGATACAACTGGTGTAGTATGCTCTGGAGATCCACAGGGCGAGCACGGCTGCTAGCGAGGGTCGGAATACACAGATACAGAGTGCTGGCACTCTCAGCCTGCATTATGCTTGCCTCTAACTGCTCAACCCCTTCACTCTCTTGTAGAAATACTAATTTATATTTACCAACACTGAAATAGTTTGCTGTTGAAAATGAGGCTTGAGACAGAAGTCAAAACTGATATGAAGCATCACGACAGACCCCCGGCAATGCTGGATCAGAAAGTGTTCCCCTCTGGTGTCTTCACTTCCTCCATTGGAGGGAGGACCTGGCCATCACAGCAGTGAGAAACCCTGAGACTAAGGCCTTACTGGGTCCTGACTCTGGGCACGGAAACAGTCAAGATGAGCTACCTAAAATGAAAGAACAAAGGAACCAATTTGGGGCAAAGTTGTCTCCTGTGCTGCCTAAGCCTGTATCTTGGGGTTGTGATGGCTTTTCACTCTCTTTCTGGAGTCTTGGGTAAGGGCAGCTTAGGTTAAACATAGTCCGTCTGAAGTCTATTTTCCCTATGTTTTTTATCATTGACATATATTTTACAATGCTTTCACTGCCCCACCCCCTTTCTTTTTTTTTCCCCATATAATGAGATGGGCCAGAACACATTCAGTGAAAGAATCACCATTTTCTAAAATAATCTGGAAAACAAAAGCTGGTGCCTGTGGCAGATGATTCTTGAAAAACTACTTGTTGCTTTACAGCTTCAAAAATAAGAACACCATTTCCTGTCTCTTTCTAACTTCCTCTGCCCTATTTTCAGTTTGCACTCTCCCCTAGGTACAATAAGAAATAAGACATTTGCACCCAGCTGGAGACTACCTTTCATAAGGTGGAAAACCGCAGAGTTCATTTTTGGTATGTCCCCTGATGTTCATGAGTAACTACCAGGACAAACTCGTTTGAGTGAAGTGCAAGCTTCAGTCCCTAAGGCTCGCCAGTTCAGAGCTGATCCTTTCAGCCACGGCATGCTGGGCAGGGACAAGAGAGGAATTAGAGTTTCTAAAGCAAAGTTCCACTATTGAGCAAGCAAGAAAAACTTTATCCAGTACTCCTGACTTTTCCAGTCCTACCTATCCCATGAGGTACAACAAAGAGTGACTTCGTCACCCTAGACTGGAAATACTGTAATATTGCTGTTCTGTAGCTTTTGTCCTGTTCCTATCTGATTTATATAAGATAAAACCATAATTATATATAGAATCATAACTATATTTAACCATGAGGAATAATTTGCTTAAGTATTTGCAAGCTGGGCAACGTGAGTCATTATACTGCTTCATGTCCTGCTTGCTGCTTTGGTGCCATGAGTGGTCCCTACAGTTTCAACATCTGTCCCCTGCCCCACAGAGTACTCCTTGTTGAACCACTGATCAGTTCAGTGTGTATAAAGAGTCATCATTCTGCAGCCTTACCTACTCCCCACCAGTTATCCACTTCTCTGGTTTCCACCCTTTCTAGACTAGCCCTGGTTTCCCTATTCTCATTTTCTGTGTGTTTCCTTTTTTGTTTGTTTGTTTGCTATGGTTTCTTTTTGGTTTGGTTTGGTGCTGTTTGTTTGGGGTTTTTTTCCCCCAAGATATTCTAATTTTTTCTCCTGATTTTGTTTTCCTGTTTTTTTTTCTACTCTGGTACCTGAATCCATTACTTCAGCTTGTGCACTGTACTACGCACTTCAATTATTGTTTAGATGTTTTGGACTTTCTCAGGAACTGGTATGACATGTTCCATAAACTAGTCTACCTTTTATTACAGAACGTTTAATGTTTTTTATTTGGTTTTCAGAATTCTCCTCCTTGAAATGCAACTATCCATTTTCTCTTCTGTTTCTTGGTTTGGGGTGAAAAATCCACCCCATCTGGTGCCTCATCTTTTTGTGTCTGAGGCAGTAAAACAGAAAGCACAGTAATTTTTAACCCTTCCTCCTACAATAAGGGAGGGAAAAGCTCTCATTTCACTTTCAGTTACCCTTGTAAACAGGACACTATGAAACACGATTTTCCTCTTCCACTGTTTCTTTGTCTGTGTTTGCTTTACACTAAAAAATCTACATTTCCAGTAAGCTTAGTCTCTCCATCTGGTCAGACTGCTCTTATTAGAATTTTTTTATCCATTGCTTGGATACCACTCCCATGGCTGAACTGCTTTTTTTCCTACAGGTTGCTCTTTCTTTGGGGAATCATTTCTCTAGATTTGTGCCTAGAGCTAGACTAAGGATTTATATAAAGATAATTTTCAAATATGAGATAATGGTTTTTTAAAAATATTTAAAGTACATGTGGTATGTCAATTTTCTAAACAATACAGATACTTCCACTGATATTAACTAGGCCCATTCCTAGCCTATTCATGCTCACAATAAAAAAGCAGACAAGGACATTCAGATGAACACAAAGTGACATGGCAACATGATGCAATGAATTTTGTCTATTGTTTAACTACGGCTAAATATTCACTGCAGTTGTATGTGAGACTATAACTTCAAGCTAAATGATCATTTTGGTGTATTTATCTTCTCCTGTATTTTTTTCTGCACAGTTACATTAAAGTACTAATGCAATTGCCCTGAAGAAATAAAAGTAACCACAGTATCTTTAGGGTGTTTATCTACAGCAGAAGCTACACGCTCTTTAATCCATTAAGTAAGCAAGATGAGAAAGAGAGAGAAAAAGCCATTCAGACTCAGATTCCTGTTTTTCACAATGAAACTCACGTGTTTGAGCTTGCTCAGTGAGTACCAAAAATAGTTCAGCAAAAGGGCTTTCCTTGAGCACTTCCATTATTCACATGATGCGGCACCTTACATAACGCGGAGCGTACACATCCTCCCGCCAAATGCAGTGCACACACGGGTGACAGCAGGCAAACATTCCCACCAGGGACAGCAGTGTCAAGTGCTTTAAAGGCAAAGTCAGGCTGAAGGCACTGATATTTTTCAATGAGCAAGACTAGAAAACCTTAGAAAATTATTTGGGGGATCTGACAGAGGGATTTCAGTATGATTAAAATGATAGAAATGGGCTATTAAAGCTGGTGATACTAAATGCATATCTCTTCTCCTTTTGAAAGAGAGAAATACTGTATTATCTCAGTAAGTTTGTTTGGGCACTTGTGGTACTTGCTTCACCACTGTCATTTCCATCCAAAGGCCAACAATTCTCTGAAGCATTCAACCACGTGCTTCCAGCTTTGCTTAGAGGACTTATCCTTTGCTTCTGTAATCACTTAGTCCTGGTCCCAGTTCTTTCATTTGAAAACACCATTTGTGCCTCCCTTTGCTAATCTGCATGCATATGAACCCCCTTGGCTGCAGCATTGTTATTTGTATTGCTCTGTGTTCCCTGCACATGGGATTAAATCTGCCACATCTTCCAGCTGCACAGTTTTTCATTCAAGCTATGAAGTATTGCTTTTAACACTAATGGTCCCAAACTTAACCCCTAGACTTGGTCACAGTGGTAACCATCACATATATAATTTAGGAAGTTATCTTTGAGATGATGATATGAATACTAGCATACCGTGACTGATTTCGACTACTGATCATATAACATAATAATTACTGTTTTCAAAAAGGGATGATTGAACCTGTCTAAACAGTTCTGCTTCCCTGGAAGCCCATCATTTTGAACACTAAGAAATAATGTTTGATTATTAAAAATCATATTTAAAAAGAAGTTACTGTCTTTCAAATGATCTGGCACCATAAAAATTTACCTTTTATTATAATGAGACTTCACTACATCCTCAGTACCATTAGACTCCTGGCTTCTGCAGCCTGTACTCTCTCTCTATACCATGATATACAAGAAATAGGCAACCATTTCTCTCAGCAATCAAGCATTGCTACTGATGAGTGTATTTAAATTGAGCAGGATGACTACATGAACCTTTAGGACAAACCTTGATTGCTTTCTCCAAGAGAAACTGTATGGGGAAGACAGAGTGAAGCACTGATAACCTGAGGATATAGGGACTTTGTGCATGTGGAAGATGCCAACAGGTCCTGATAAAGTTGTCTTCTCAAATGGTTCATCTATAATACAATTTCTGGATGATCAACAATACAATCCAGACTTTTCCTAGAAAAAACATTAACAATCTAATGTTTGACTTAAGAGATTTGCTGGTCTCTTAAGATGTCTGCTTTATGCACTGCTCTGAGGGTTATAGCACTATGAACAAGACCCAGCACAGACAATAACAAAAGCAGTGCAGAGATACAGGCTTACAAAAGTGAGAAGAGGTATTTTCTTGCTCCATAGATCAAGTTGCAAGTCCAGGAATCACAGCCAGGTGTGATTCAGCACCTTTTTTCTTTTCCTAGATTAGCACTGAGTGATGCAGTATAGATACTCAACCACACTCTTACACTGCCTTCTCTTGACTATGACTTTTACATTTGCTTTCAACATAAGCTTTGGTTCAGTGAGCAATACCTCAACAAGTCAAGTTCCCTGCTTGTGAGGCTCCTTGTGGCACCACAGGCTCTGTTCCTACGTTCTCTTCTATGCATAAACATCCCTATCTTGAGCAGAAAAGTACTAAACTGCAACCATTGCTCCAGAAACCTCTGCCTTGTTAGGTCTCCTCTGTTGACCTCTCAAGTGTGCATCACTTATGTGATGGGAGCTCTCCAGGGGAAAACAATGCCAGAGCAGCTCCAGCTCTTAGGGCTCTGCAGCAGAAGCACTGCAGCGACACAGCCCCTCTGTGTACTGCCCTGGCTGTCTGTGTAATGCACAATATTCTACAGCAGAAGAGATGAGAAGCTTCCCTAGAGGAGGGGATAACCACAACTTACACAAACTTTAGCTGGACTACCAGCACTTTGTGATTGCTGAGATATGCAGCACTGAGTACTTACTTGGACTGCTTTTGTAGTTGTATGGCATCAACTTTTCAGTGGCAGCATACTAATACTGGTCACATCTCCTAGAGAGACCCTGATTTTTTACTATTTTTATTCAGTTTGTGTATATGTGCAAATATTATTATTTCTACAATAGAAAGTATCCAGAAATTAAGGCTCTCTTCTACTGCTTGATATTGTAGCTCTGAAAGTGGATGATTTATTGCATTGTAAACCCTCTATCTTAATTTTGCTTTGTAACATGAACTGTGGGTTTTGCTTTGATTTTGGAAGCTACTAATTCCCTTAATAGTGTACAAATTTCATTTCAATCATCTGCATCTTATAATAACATGACTTTACAGAGCTTGATCAAAGTTAGAGGCTCTTTACAGCTCAAGAGTGGCTCAGACGATATTTTTGTTCTGGGAAAGCAAGTACTGAAAGATTGAAATCCCAGTCCCATTTTATTTAAATGAATACATTTCATTCCTCAGCCACTAGTAGCAAGCAGTGAGCTGCACACTAAGCTCATTTCTTTCTCCATCATTGATTTTATTACCTCCACAACTCACCCTAATCTGGATGTATCAGCTGCTATCATATTGCTTCTGATCTGCTACATGTTACACTGTGTAAAAGATTTCAGCTTCATGGCTCTTCCCCAAGCAAATAAAAAGAAACCAAGGTAATACTTTTTTTTCATTCATAGCTATTCATGCTCCACTAAGCAGGGCTCAGGACATCACAATGAGGAAGGCTGCACGTTGACAGTTCAGGAATAAATACTACAGCAATAAAAACATATGTTGTTATACATACCACATTCGGTTGGAATACACTCATCTGAAAGATGACACAATGTGTGATTTACTGTCCTCAAGGCATTTCCTGTGGCCCTCTCTCCCCACCCCATTCAATCTCTCTTTACACAGGACCAAGCTGCTGAATATACATGCACTTTCCTTAAGAGGTTTGGAATAGGGGTGGCATAGCCCAGCCACAGTAAAAAGCCAGCATAAGGATGGGTCATAAGAACACACAACATGAAACTGCTGTTCATGCTGGGGACAGTACTGTGTATTTTGTGGGGCCATTTAGCAAAGAGAATGCAAGAGACTACTAGAGATGCCATCAAAATGGTCCATTTTGCTGATTTATGACATCATTGCACATACTAAAGCTCTCTTGCTTTCTCTTTCTCACTACAGGTTTACCCTCAAACTTGAATTGCCGATCTGAGTCACTGTCCCGTAAGCTGACGACGCTTTGCTCCGCAAGCCATTCATGCGCCGCACGGACTCAGCGCTCTCATTCCCAACAGCCACAGTCTGAGCCTGTCCCCAGAGTGTCAGCATAGACAGCAGCAGCAAGAATACAACAGCAGTAACATGACAACACACAAACACACAACAGGCAAAGAGAAGAATGGCTTGATTAGAAAAGACCATCATGCAAAACAATGAGAATCACTTTCAAGGCAAAATAAACTGAGAAAATCATGAGACAGAAAATCAAGTAGAGAGATGCAGAAAATACCTCCTAAAGAAACTGCCTGAGTAACATTGTTCCCTATTTTGAAATTCATGCAACCAGATTCATAGGAAAAAAGCAAGACTGTTAGATGTCTCTTACTCAGCTGCATATTTCTTTGTATTTAATTATGTTGTTACCTATTTTGCAAAGAATCCATGCATCTCCTGGCTTAGGATAAACACAAGTCTTCTGATGATTTGGTTTTAAATAACTTTCTTTTCACAATCACCAAAATAATAGTTTTCTAAGCAGATGAATGACCACTTCCACAGACCAAAACTTCATAAGCTTGAGTAAAGTTGCTGGATACTGTTACTTACCAAGGATTGCTGCTTACCTACTTGTTCACCTCTAAAAAAGAACTTGCATCCAGAAATGAAATAACAGATGCCATACAGAAGCTTCTGCTCCTGCCATGCTGGGTTTGAAAACAAAGGCTTCCAGTGTCAGTGTGTGCGGCCTATGTGCCAGTAGACAGGCAAGCATCTCCGCTCTCTCCTGTAATCTAATCTTCAGTGGAATCTCAATTCATCTGACAATAATATTAAACTAGAGAATGGCACTGGATTTCTTCCCCGATAATCCATCAAGTATTACATTAGCTACAGAATATTTATTAGACAGACCTGTCAAAACACAAATTCCCTGTGTCATTGTTGTCATCCCTCTTGTAAAGGAAACCATTATTTGTGGCTGGAAGCATCGTGCAGCTCAAGCAAATATTTACTTCACCTAGCAAATGTATATGTAGAGTTTATAGTTCCACATTCTCTAGACATGGGAATGATCACAACTCAAATAAGACTCGATTTAATGTCTACTCTTGTCTTCCCATTTACTGAAAAAAAACCCCAAAAACAAACAACCCAGGACAGATGGACAGACTTCCTAAAAATATTTCTAGACTGACATATAGGTTACAAACAATCCCTCTTCTACATTTCAGTCACTGGCATAAAATTATGTGATAATGACACTCACAAAGAGGTCTTTTTCTAAAAATTTGAAGTTTGCATCAGTCACAAACTGTGAAATGACAGAATCCAGAGAGGAAATTCTCTTAATCCTTCTCCTTTTAAAAAATGTTCATGTTTCCTGGTTTCAGCTGGGAAAGGTACCAGTTGCTGGTGGTCTAAAAGTGAGGGCAGAACTGCCAATCATTCCAATGGGCCATACTAGGGAATCTCCCATTTCAGCATAGCTAGCTAAGGCAGCACTAGAAAAGACAGGTCACAGGCATGTTCTGATGACAGTACATCTGGGTAATATTGTTCCTCTATGTGTGTCATTGCATCCAATAGTTCCTTATCCATTGCTGGTGCCACATAGTAGCATAGTATTTGTAGAGGTCCAATTGCCTCAGCAACTGCATGAAAAGAAAATTCTTGGAACTGGTGACCAATTACTGACATTTGTCGATAACTTCATAAACTGCAAATAAACCCAGCAGCTAGTTATCAGCTCTTTATCAAGGAGTAAATCACTCAGAAGAAAACTTTAGAAAAAGACTCTCCTGCAAGGGCAAGAAGTGAGGTAAGAAATCAACCGCACATGAGCAGGGCTGTCAGGGCACATTCAGTCCCCCCAGGTAAAGAGCAGCTGTACCTTGTTTTGTCTTCTTTGCCTTCTTCGAAGCCTCAGAAACTCTTTGTGCTGCCGTGAGACGAAATTGACTGCTGCATATTCCAGCAAAGCAGCAAAGACAAAGAGAAGACACACAGCCATCCAAATGTCAATAGCTTTTACATAGGAGACCTAAAAAGAAATAGGAACACAGCATGTTATATCTCAAACTACTTCCTAAACTGAAGAGATCAATGTGAAAAAAATAAACACATTTTTGAACAGCATGAGTTCCATGAGGTGGGTTTTTCTTGTTCTGTGTTTTATTTGTTAATTTATTGAATGATTAAAAAAACATAATTCAACTATTAATGAAAACGAGTGTCCACAAAGAATGCACAAATGAGCTATTGCCTTTAGGGAAAGACCAGGATTACTTTAACAAAATACAAGTGTCCTTATAATCCCAATCAAAGTTTTGAAAAAAGAATACAAATACAAGATAGAGTCACCTTTATAGTTTTTTATGAACCAATTACCATATTACTTAATTAGCTATATTTGGTATCCACAACCTCAAAGTAAACTCAGGGTATTCTATTGTATGGGCTGATACAACTTTACCAGTTAAATATTCCATCCTAGTTGTTTGACCTTTACCCAACATATTTAGGAAAAAAAAACCATATATATCTTCATAGATATTATCTACTAAAAATACCCAAATACCAGCTACCTCTGTTCTAGTAAAAATCTATTCTGATTTGAATTGACTGGTCCAGAGTAAAATCAGATATATTACAGCACTGCAATGTCACAACATTTTTATCATATCACCCACACTGGGCCGAACAGTAGCCAATTAATGAGCTACACACTATGCATACCAAAGGTACATTCTCCATAGGTGTGTTTGGTCTCTGCCTTTCTTTGTAGCCTTGCAGTTTTTAAGCAGAGATGTTATGATTAGGTAACAGCAGGTAGTCTCTGTTGTTTATCAGGTATTACTTCCTGAGTGGAATTACAATGATCTGACTTAATGTCTACAACGTACATGTGAGTAGTTGCATAAACTACTTTGACATAAATAAATCAAGGAATGAAGAAGAATGGGCATATTCAGGATGCAAGGCATTTGAACTGCTTTACATGTCTTCTCTACAATGAGAGCAATCACACTCAAACAGAGTTTCTCCTTCATATCTGTAAGGAGGAGCTTAGAACACCTCTGTAAGCAGAAGCACCCGGGGCTTTACTCAATTCTCTAAACAATAGCATCACAAATTGACACATTAGGTACCTACTATCCATTTTCTAATTCAACAGAGCACAAGTCTTCAGTATCTCACATTAACCAGCCCCCTGGAGACTCAGATACTCAAGGTCACATCGGTTTGATAGAGACCCATGGCACCCCCACACAGCTGAATCAAGATAGGCAAAATGGATTGTATCTAAACCCTGAAATATCATAAACATTTGAATAATAACCTGCAGGCAAAACATTTCAATATAGTGGTCTGAAAAGGCATCAGAAAAGGATGTTGTGCTCCTGACACTCATGTTTAGGAGATCAAATCTCCATCTTGGAAAACTCCACTTCTACCCTTTCCATAGTATTCAAAATGACCTCACTCTTCTGGCTGGAAAACATTCAATGACAGAAGGAATCACACCTCTAGGTGTAAATTGCACCTCTAGGTGTAAATATGTTTTGCTTCTATTTGCCAGGTGCATGAATAGCATCATTTTTTAAAGTCCACATAAGATCTTTTGTTAATGTCAAATGGAATATACTGCATTATGTGCTTCAGCAAGCAATATGAGCAGAGGAACTGGCATTTAAAGCAGAAAGGATTCAGAGCTTCATCCTGCAGACCTTGAACACTGAGAAGGACATTTTAGAGGAGCCAAGCACTGTTATTCAACCTGTATCAGAGGAACATGCCTTTCAGTAGCAATAGTGCAGTTCCACGTGGCAATGCCTGCCATACAGCTCACATAGGCTGACATGTAGTAGGCTGAAGTGACACCATGAATCTGTGCTTTTCAATTAGATACACAGCAGGTATCAGTAGTTCACTCTCCCACATATAAAAAAATTGTACAAGTTACATCTTTACTGAGCAGCTGTGAAAACCAGAGAAAACTCGACAATGTCCCAGAGTCTCTGTGCCACAGGCTGAGGCACAGTAGGAATCAAGTCACTGTAATTTGTGTAAAATGCAGCTGAGATTAAATTGTTTATTGCTTTCCTTGAAGGGGCAGCTTGTTTTCTCCACAAATGTCCTTAGGAGATGTATTAGACATGAATAAACAGCTGGACTGTGCTGTCAGAGACAGCACAACGCAGGGAGCTGAAGTCAGAAGAATCAGCATTTCTGACTGTGCAAATTCTGTCCTGGTGGGTCTAAAGCAGAGAAAGCAAAATTATAAAGGAAGCCCTGAGTTAGCTGTCCTGCCACTTACACTGTGCTACCATAAATGGAATCTACATAGCTGCTGAGCCAGCTGTATTATTTTAACTCCAGCCAGTGGGCTGGAATCAGAGAATCACAATATCCTTGGCAGATACATTGCTTGTTCTATTGTTTGGCCAGTGCCACACCATGGCACAGCTTTAAATGAGAAAACAGAAAGCAATTGCTTCTAGCACTATATTAAAAATAAATAAACGGTTAAATCCTGCAATGAGTAAAAGCTGACACCTTTGTTTCCAAATCAATTTATGTAGTTTACCTATGAATCTCCTGTATATACAGAATTGTGCTGCTCAAAGCCTAAAAGCCTATGGAATTTTCTGACATGCTTGTAGAAGCTGGAATCTGCAAAACTGAGTAAATCTGATAGATTTAGACAGTTACATTTAGACACATACATTGCGCAGGCAGGTTCTTCCATCAAACTCAAAACCAGTGTCATCAGCTAGCGGTTTTTCCTCCAGATCATAGTATAGCATGAAAACTCATATGTTTGTTCAACTTAAAGGCTTATAGCATCTGCTTTGACAAGAACTGATCCAACAGTACTGTATCTCCAGCTTCCTCAACTTCCATGTCCATGCTTCATGCTCCACAGTCACTGCTACTGGGTACATATAGGACAGTACAGACTGATTTTTTGTTGGAGGTTTCTTCTTGCCTAACTAAAAAAACACTATGTGTATGTGGGGATTTTTTTTTTTTTTCAATTAATGCTTTCAAACAAGTAATTTTAGGAGAAAATTCTTCTAAGTGGAACATAGATATCTACTCTATAGTCAAATGAACTGTACCCTAAAAATGCCAGTCTCTCCTTTTTGACCAAGGCTGGAGTTTTGGAAGGCTATTTCAGGCATACATATATGTTTGATACACACTAACTTTGGCTAGATAAAGCCTATAAATTATCTCTGTTAGCCAGTACCTTGATTTAATCCTGATCAGAGCAGAACAGAATAACAGAAATGACCCCACTTATGTAATAGAGACTGACTGTTACCTTAGCATTTGCCACCTCTTCCATAATTTCATTTGCAGCACAGAATCCAGCAACAATACAAATTCCAAGTTGACATTATTAAGCTGGCATGCATAAAATGCAAAATAAATGGGGTTGCTTTCAAAGATAGACCTTATAAAACTTCCTCTGAAAAGCCTATAACACTGACAGAACACTGGCTTCATTTACCATAAAATAGAAGTAGATATTTGGGAACTCTGCCTTGTTCAGTTTTATCGTGTTCAGAAAGCTCCATAAGATTTTCTTGTCCTTTTCTTTCTTTAAATAGCTGCTCCATTTTTTACTACATGTTGCCAAGCTTTCTCCCTAATGCTGTTTGGGAGGAGGGGATTTAATGGCTCCCACCAACAAAACCATAAATTATATCAATTATTCAGATGCTTTGTAAATGTTTTAGGGCCAGCTATCGAGGGAACTTTTTCAGAATTAGAGCTGTCTGCATCAAGAGCCAAGTATGGTAAGGCTAAGTATAGTAAATGTGACAACATTTCTTTCCTTTCATAATTTTCCTCATTTGTTATATGGCCATACCCACTATATAAAAAAAGACCAGTTTGTTCTCCATATAGTAGTGCTGTAGCATCAATGACTGTGTCCGTCCCTGAGCTACTTTCCTGGCTAGCTCCGCTTCAGGACGATGCACAACTAATATTCTGTGGGTTGGCTCTGATNAAGGAGAATTACACTGTTTGTGAAGGACTTGCAGGGATTAAACTTTCCACTTCTCAAACTCTTTTTATTTTGTCACTGTGGCTCTCTCACAGCTCTCAGGCCCCTTTCAGCACATTGCTGTGTGTCACCACCAGAATGAAGATTGCTTTTGTGGAGAGAATCCAGGGGAAAACTTGGTCACGGGTCTTGCAGCTCAGCAGCTGTCATTTGTTGACATTTTTGAATCAACCCAAATGTGAGCTCTGTTTTCCCTACAATGCCAGTCTCGTGAGAATTCAGACAACTGCTTTAAAGTCTCTGATTCTGTCAAACAAGTGTAAAATGGAAATAAAGACACATCCATCCACTTCCTAGAGTTCTGCATTGTGAAAATAACTGCAATATGCAGTGAAAGGTACTCAATTTGTGTTAAAAACATATATTCACTTATTTTGGTAGGTAGAATCCTATGAAAACATAACTTTAACTCATTATATGAAACCACAAACCTCTGTTATATACAATGCCATATTCTAGGCAAAGTTTTTTAAACAATAACATTTTCAGCTACCATGAATTCTTAGAATTTGAAATTAACTAACTTCTCCCATGCATTAAGATAAACTCTTGGAGGAAAAGGTTTCAAAGAATTTTTCAGACTGGAAAGGTGGAAATAGAACAAAGTATCATTTTAAATCAAAACCAAAACAAAAGTTACTTTCAATGTAAAGTGGGCAATTTTCAAAACAAAACAAGAAACAAGCAAGAAATATTTAATTTCTATAAGGTGAAAAAAATTCTACTACTCCCCCTCTATTACTCAGATTCCATATGAAAGTATTCACCTAGCTCAGCAGGGATTCACAAGTTGTTCCAGCCACCCAAAATCGCCTTTTTTTAGTGAATAAACAATTCATCCAAAAATTTTTGCTCTATTTCTATTGCTGGTTCTGCCAAGTCATGAGATGCTAAACCTCCCACTCACTGCTGATGCAGAAATAAACGCCGACTGTATTCATGCCAGGAAATGTATGGGAAACATTTATGGTTTGTTTTTCCTTTAAAGATAAAGAGAAATTTTCTTCAAGTCTTTGACGAAGACCAGCAAGCTAAGGTATTTCCAAAGATGTTCAGAGAGCCCCCTGAGCAGGGGCCAGAAGAGGTGACCACAGGCAAGTCACAAAATTCAGTAGTAGGGCTAATAGTTATTTTTGTTGCACTAACTAGGCCAAGATGCCAAAAATACAGGCCTGGTTTGTGAGTGGTCACAGCTACCTCTGTGCCAGTTCCATCTGACTCCCACTGAAGAGAGAAAGGGAGGTGCTCCCCAGCTTCAGAATGGGTCTGGGCCCCAAGAAACTGCAGGAATTATCCAACACTCTGCAGGGCATGGCTGACATCAGGTTCAGATGACACAGGATGTGCTGTGTTATAGTACATCCAGCTGGATGTGAAAAGGGGAGAACAGAGCAATAACTGCACACCAGAGACTGACATTTCTTTAAATTACCTAACTACATTCTATTTGAAACATCACACACATATACAAAAAAAAAAACCCCAACTAAGAAAAAAAAAAAAAAA
>VXBB01023970.1:189789-243489 GCA_013399915.1 Illadopsis cleaveri
AAAAAAAAAAAAAAAAAAAAAAAAAAAAAAAAAAAAAAAAAAAAAGGAGTAAACGTGTCTTCCAGGTAAAGCCACTTTAGAAAAGCAATAAAATCTTTCTTTTTAGCATGGGCAGTGATTGTCTATTGACACATCTTGATCTTTCTTCTCAAATGGTGTTTTTTCACCTTTGAAAAACATAATACCATGAATACAAAATCAGTTAGCAGACTGGTGAAGCCAATACTCCTTGGGGTTTTTTCCCACAGTCATATGAAGTATTGGCATACTCATCATGTGTCATTTTGTGCAATCATATGGTGTAGTTGCTTTATATTTTCTATTCCTGAGAATTCACTCTTTCTGTACAGTAAATTTAAGACAGGATGTAGCATTCCCACTTCAGCCTGCTTGAGCAGGGAGCTTGGACCAGATGACCCACTGTGGCCCCTTCCAATTTTACCCATTTTTTGATCCTGTGATTCAAAAGCCCTCAACTTCTCTAAAAATAGTATGACTATTTTGCAGACAAAGAAAAAGAAGTCTGAGTGATAGCTTAAGGCACTTTTTCTAACAGAGCAGGTTACAGCTGAGAAAACAAAGGCTTGTGATTTGGACAGATAATGGTGCTGATGCTCAGCTTGGGAGCAAACTGTGAGATTTTCTTGTGCACTGATGATGGAGGGACAGGCTGACCTCTGCCACTGAGCATCAAGTAACACCAACTGAAATTATAACTGGGGTCAAAAGCCCACTTTTACACATTGATAGTCAACTGCATGTTGTAAAACTTCTAAGATGACAATAATGTCTGGAAATGTCTCATATCTCAGGAGTTCAAGCCTAGCTCAGACCACTGCAGAAATTTTTAACAAAGTATAGAAGTGAAATGCTAAATTATGTGAAAACTGGAGGTTCTGGTGGCCCCGCCCAAGAACTGTGTTGAGTTCATGACTTGTAAACCATGTTGGAGCAGAACTATGATTGAACAGAGCCTTAGCCCCCCGTGGAAACAGATTGAAACTATAGAAAAATGATAGGGAAAAAGTGACATTTTCTCTGCTCATTATTTATTATGACTTTGGCATACACCAGGGCACTGCTGACTTTTCTCATTGCCCTGATCCTGAAAAATGCTGGGGAGGAACAGGTTGGCAACACCACCTCTCCCATCAGCTCAGACACATCTTTAACACTGTGTGTAAATAGTAATTTGTGGTTCTTGCGACTCTTCAGCCTGGTTGCCTCTCTGCCCTCTTGGTAAAAAGATTATGGCTGAGCTGGCCAACAAGAGCATGCTCTGCAGTAGTGTTGGAGACCACACGGCTCCTCATGCCACCCAATGTCATGGGCAGGGCCAGGGCTGTTTGGTCAGACTACAGAGAAGCCAGGAACATCCACAGTCTGTGCTTGAGCTGTCACAGGAATAAACCTGCAACACCAAACATCAGCTTCTCATCTCTTGTATTCTGCACATCTTTGCTCTTTTCCTTGGCCCCACTTTGTATGGTTAGCCTTCTTCTGTCTTCAAGAAATTGGTCTTGAATAAGCACTTACAACCATTTGATTAAGTATTGTTTTCTCCCTTGAAAAGCAGCCAGACTTTCAACAAAGCTTTCTACAGTCAAAGGGAGAAGAAATATTCCTGCCCCACAAAAACCTTAGAGCTCTCTCTGCTCAGCCCCCAGAGGTTACTACAGCCCTACCATCTCAGCACATCTCAGTGCCCTTCATTTATCTTGTAAATAAAGCAAGCTCATATTGGCAGAAATAAAATAAATAATACCAATATTTGCAATGTTTCTTGTGTTCAAACCAAAGAAAGTAATCAACAGATTGGTGCAGCCATGGTGATCAGTTTATAAAGGTGACAAATAAGGATTGATGTCTCTGCTATAAGGAAGCAGCTTCTTATTGCTAAGTAATTGAAAGACATTTATCACATAGAAACACCCCCACACATGAGCTGAGCTCAGTGCAAAATGAGAATTATATGTGGCTGCATTAAGACACTGGTAAAAACATACCCTGTCAGCCCTTGCAGATAGATGACAATGTCAGTCTTGGGTCTTGTTTACAATGAGAAGATTTTGACCCTTCCTTTCCAGTGATATCAACAGATAATATTTCTTTAATGTCATTAGATGCTCATTTGAATATTTGGACTCTAAGTGGTAAATTTTTCAGAGAGCTTGGATAAAAACAATCACTAGGGAGAAAAAAATGAGAAAGTTTGCATGTTTGCTAGCAAGAACCACCAGCTTGATCTCTGAACAATGTCATTAAATTCATAAAGAGAGTCAAATGCTGATATTGACCAAAGTAGCATTTATATTTAAGATTCACTTGAAATCAGAATTCAATGTGGGATGTGTCTGAGCACAGCCAGAGTCTACTTCTACAAGGCCAGCTTTCCTGCTGTGATTATGCTTTTCTGATTTTTTTTTTGTTGTTGTTGTTGTTGTTAATTCAGCTTTAGAAAACTCTTTTTGTTTGTAGATCCAAAAGTTCTTCAGTTGCCTCAGGTGAAAAGTAATCTTCAGTCAGCTCGGCCACAGCCATGCAGGTTCAGTTATTACATCTGCCATCCAGTTAGGAAGAATTGCAACAAATTGCATTATTCACTGACCTTTGAAGAGTTAACTGACTCAGTGCATGACTGTTATCAAATAACAAGGTCAGGATTTCATTTTTGCAGCAATAGGAACAAATCTCTCCCTTCCAAGTAAAGCAGGTAAGGATCACAGAAGTGGCATATGGCAGAGTAGCTGCCGTGATCAACACTAAGAACTTGTGCACCTATACATACATGTTCAGGGATTGTTGCTTCATTGGATAGCATAAAAATTGTGTTAAATCTCATGTGACTTCAGAACATTCTATAACATCTTCTCTGCACTGTATTTCCTGTTTAGTCACAACTAAGTGAACCACTAAAAGTAATCCAATTTACCAAACCAAACAACAAAAACCTAAAATTATAAAAGGGTGCCTAGGGCAATATGGCTTTTTTCTTCCACTTTTGGTCTCTGCTGTTTGTGAAAAGAGAGTTAATTTTAATCCTTCTTTAAGATTACACTCCTAAATTCTGGATTTCCTAGGACTTTCAGCAATATGACCTGGTGGGAAAAGGCATTTGTTTATTTTTATGACTGCCAGTCTCTCTAGATTAGAGATGGGTAAATCAGAGTAAACCTTTGGTCAGAGAAAATTGCCTTTTCAATAATAAATATAAGAACAGACTGAAAAACTGAGAATGGGATGGGTCATTACATTAGTCAGTAACTCCATATGCTTCTTGAATATTACTTGGTCAGTTACTATTACTGAGCCACTCATCATTCTTATGTTAGCATATCTTCTGTCTCTGGATTCTGAATTGCTTCTTTCATCTGATTAAACTGGAAGAGAAAAATGCTTTATATTTGGATAATTTAAACAATTTGTAACTGACAATAATGGTATAAAAATGTATCTGTATATACAGCCCATGAAGATTCTATCTTCTATCTTTTTATATTTCTTCTCTATCTTTGAAAAAAAAGTTTTAAAATGACAAATAAAAACATCTGTAAAAACAGATCTTGGAGTTGAGCTGATGTCAAAGAAAACATAGGCTCTGGCAGGATAGCATGGTCCAATTCCAATTGTAAGTGTGAGTGAGTCACATTTCATGTACAGTAAAGCACTTAAGGAAATGCAGAATTGAAAGAGGATGTACAATGGCAATAATAGAATATGGCAAAGGTGAGAACATACGTTGAAAGAAATTGATAGTCTGAATATTAATAAACATAAAGAAAGAAAATGGAATAAAGAGGGCAGGTTAGAGGAAAGGAAATGGAATTCAAATGAAGGGGAATGAGCAGCAGAATTTAGCAAGATTCATGCAAAGATTTCCTTTTTTAATTTAACTGAATCAGTTTCCATATTCCAGAGGGATCAGCGCTGCCACATTAATGTAAATGCACCTATCACACATCTAAATTAGCTCAAGCCTGTAGGCTCAGGACCTGGGATCAACATTGCCTGTGGTGAAACACAGGTTGCATGCCCAGACCTCTGGTTTTCAACTCACTTCACTTGGGATAGTGGAGAAAGCTGAGTGATCAACTTTCCCATGGACTCTTCCAACCAAGGACCTACCTGACCCACTCCTGGGTCCCACTAACCAACTACAGACCATTAGCCTGCACCAGCTCTTTTGGTAAAAGCTCTGGGCCTGAGGGCTCCTGGAGCACTAGGCTTTGTGTTGAGCAGACCTGCACAGTTTGAAACTACTGGCATGTACCTTCTTCCCTGTTTTTCCTATTCACATTTGCTGAAATGTAATAATCTTTTTATCCTCTTTTCTGTAGTACTTCCTAATCAAGATCTCCCTGTCCTTTCCAGCCAGAGATGTCTGACCAATTGACACTGTTAAGTAAATTATGCTTTCAATCCCTTTGTGGAAGACCAGCCCTGGGGAAAAAAAAAAAAAACAACAAAAAAACCCCAAAAAAACAGGAAAAAACCTGCAGAGGAACACATCATTGCAGGTTCCCTCTTGTGTTCATGTGTAACCAGCAGGGACACCTGCAAGGACTCACAAGGCTACTTAAGCACAGAAGAGGCAGTCACCTTGTCACCTTTCATGCTCATTTTCTGATGCCAATTTTGATTATTGTAATAACTTGGTGATGGGCTGCTGCAAAATTCTCTCCTTGGTGATTCAAAAGACAAAAAGAAAGCTGTTGATTTAGAGTAAAAATTGGTTGTCCCAAATCCTGAACCTTTGCTTCCAAGCAGAGTCTTGTACTAAGGTTTTGTTTGCAGCTATCATGTTTTTCACATAATTTCATTTTCACCTGAGCCATAAATCCAAGAAGTTTCTGAATCATACTGTAATGTTAAACTGTCTCCAGGACTCTTACACAAAGAGCTTTGTTAAAAACAGTGTCATCACACATTTCACTCAGGCTGAGGGAAATAATTTTGAGTCACAATAGTTAGGAACTTAGTGCAAATGTGTAATCAAAGCAATAACTAAGAACACCATCGCTTCTTACTGAAAGATGTTTGTGCAGAAGCCTTTTAGCCATGTAGTCTCATGTATGGAGCACATCTATATTCCCTTCTCAACTTTGAGCCAAAGTACTGGACTTCCATAACAGAAAAAATGTTTACTGAAGTTTATTTGATTGCTTAGCCTGACTGCCAATGTTTACTCCTACAAACTGCTCTTTTTTCCTCATCCCTTTTCTAAAACCATGGTGGTTGTATTTGTTCTGTAGTCTGCAGCTGTAGTTAAAGTAGCCAGAAACTCTCCAAGGAACCACACAACACTGAGCACCAGCAGCACCCACAACACCCAGTACCACTGACAGAGGCAGTCTGGAGTACAGATGGAGAGCTCTCTGAAGGACAGCACAGGCACCTCTCAGAAAGACTGCTGGATGGCCCTCAAGGTTCAAAGCACTGTAGCACAAGTAAAGGGAATGGTTTTCATGCCAGTCTGATACCAATGCTCAAGGCTTGTTGAACTCTGTTGCTCCATGGCAAGCAAAATCTTGCTGCCAGAATGACTTCATGATGCTGACAGATGAATGTTGACCTTCTGAAAAGGCTGGAGACAACCAGGAGGGAGCTAACAATCCCGGAGGGAGCTACTGAGGACATCACCACTGCTCAGTGAAGATTCACAGTGAAGATTGCTCATCTGGGCAGGAAGCAAGGACCAGGTAACTTCTGGTTTTCTTATTTCTACTTGCAAATTTATAGGGTCTTTCATATGATGTGTTGGGTTACATCCTTGCTACAAGAATGGCATTATAATTGATGGTATAGCTCCTTTACTTCTCTTTGTGTGTTTGTTTGTTTGTTCTCAGTTTGTTTCATATACTGTGTCTGTAAAAGAGTAAATAGATGAGGTTGAACCACCTACAAGGAGGAGAGGCTTCTGCATCCTTGGGGAACTGCTAATCCTGCTGAAACAGAGAAGGTTCAAAAGCCTTGATGATATGGGATCTGCAGAAACTGTACTGAGAAACTCTCAGAGATGATGGCCAGAATAATTTTCTGAAAGCCCAGAGGGGACCAAACTGAGTTTTCTGCCACTTAAAATCATTGGGATGGCTGTAATTGAGGACATAGTAGGTGGGAGGAGGGCTGTGCATGAACTTTTGCACTCCTGCTTAGTCTTATCTAGTTGCTCTGACTTTTTTCATAAAAACAAAAAAACAACAAACAAACAAACAAAAAAGTTAACTTTTCTTGTTTTATTCATGTTCTGATTAAACATGGGTAATTTTTAAGTTTAGCTAAAACTTTTAATCCTTTGTGGCCTCTCATTGTGAGAAGAAGATAAAGGCACATCCACTTTAAAGCTCTGGCATGGGATTGTCCCTCTTGCAAAGTCATAGACCTGGTGCCCCAGAGCCTGTTTTCTGCTGTCCCACCGATGGTGGGGACACCTGGCACAGTCACTGCAGCACATGTCAGAGGTGGGAGAGGAAGGGAAAAATGGAACAGCTCTTCTGATTCTCAGGCAATTCTGGCATGCTCAGCTGACTCGTGTAACTTAAAAGAAGCTGCAAAACCGAGTCAACCAACGCAAGAGAAGAAAACAGCCTATATATAAATAACAACCTATATAGCTTTCTCTCTGTCAGTTCCATAAGTAGCTGGAGAAGAACAAAGCTTTGAAGTGAGTCATGTTACCCCCCACCCCCAGTCTCTGTCTCTCTCTCTCTTTCTTAAAGTTCTAAGGAAGCTCAGAAAATACAATTGGTCAGAATTTTAAGTCATGAAGATCAGGGTCAAACTATAACTCTTTCAGGAGGTTTTAATGAACTGCCTAAGCCAGGAATACTATTTGCATAATTGGAAATGAACAAGTATCTTTCCTGAATCATTCTGTGGGCATTTGCCTTACTGGTAAATCCAGGGTAATAGTGGCTCACCACCAGGTTTCCTTCCAGCACTAAATATTCTTACAACATTGGTCTGTTCCTGCTACTAACTTAAATGCAGGAATTCACACCTACATCATTTATATCCACGTGGTCATTGCAACCTCCATTTTCATCATGACTCAGCACATATTACACAGATTTGACTCGGTTTAGATCAAAAGAAGAGTCTGCTGGTCCTGTACAGAAGCCTGTACAATTGCCATGTTACCCAGTATTCACTGGCAGTATAAATAAACAGATCTTTTGAAAAATCCTACCTCTTAATAACTCTAACCCCACTATCAAGTTTCTGAGGAGAGTCACATGTGTCTAGAAATACAAAGGGACACACTTCATATTATATTCAAGATGTCTCTTTCAGTTTGATAAGTTATTAATAGATGTCAGAAATTTCAGTTACACTTGTTCCATCATTACTTAGACCTGTGGGGAAGTACTTGCCTGGCTGGTGAACCCTGTTGCATGTTTCTCACATGAACTGACATTTAATCACTTGCAATTGTGGTGGAGATAGAAAATAAAACAAACAAAAGAAAAATTAGAGAACTGTTTTGCATGGAACATCACAAGTTAGCAGAGAGTAAATTGCATCTAATGAGACTCAAAGACTAGGGATTGTTTCAAATTACGAGTATTACAAGTTACAAATATTTCAAAAAAGGAGTATTTCTCTGCCTCTTTCCTCTGAAAGATCTTAATGACGAGTCTTAAGCTAATCCACCTGCTTCTCAATGAGTGTGTGCAATGTAGGGAAATATTCTTAGCTCCATTTTACAATTAGGGAAATTAAGGTGTGTATATGGTAAGTACATAGCCCAGGTTTTCAGGAGGAGCCAGTGGCAGAGCTCTGAACAAAATCTTAATCCATGTTTTAGAGTTCAGATCATCCTTCCTGAATCCACATTGCTGACGGTTCCACAGAACTGTCTAAGCCCACAAAAATTTTCCTGAGGAGACTCTGCATCACTAACATTCTAGAAATGGAATTTTGCAAAAAATGCATATCTGTATCACTGTCAGACACATCAGGAGAATGGGAGATAGGCAGGGAAAAAAGATGCAATAATAGTGCCCACTCCTTCTTAGCTGTTGCTGTCAGCTTGGTTTTGGACATAATAAAAAGCAGTGAAGACAAATTAAAACAGATTTAGGTTTTTTCAGAGTAGGACATACTCATTGATAAAGGTGAGGGGAGGGCAAGGGAGATGTTCCAGCATATGCAGCTGCAAGGGAGATTTTTGCTTAAGTCGTCAATACAATGTTTATTTTGTAAACATATTTGTCAATTTTGCAGCACTTACTCTGCCTAAAGCTACATTGAGCCTAATATTATTTCAGCAACCATGACTTTGATCGATTGCGTATCAGGAAGCTTAAGTGCAGAAAACTCCTACACAAAAACACTTTAAAGTACGGAAATTAAAATTTAAAGGTTGCTTTTTTAACATGCTTTGTGTGCCAGAGCAGCCCAGCTCCAGCCTGAATTGTGAGGGCAGAAAGGAGGAAGGGCATCACAGCCTCTCAGTCCTACTCACACAGGACATGTCCTAGGTACAAATTATCTTAAGTGGTGTTAAGGTGGGAGGAGAGCAAAGGAACAGAGCTGGCAGAGCTTCCTCTTTCTAACAAACCCACATCTGTTTAACATCCCCAGCTGCCAACTAACTGCAGAAGAGCTTAGAAAAAACCACAAGCAGGACCTGGTTCTCTAACAAATACACTCACCACATTCCTTTTCATGCACATCCCATCAAAATCCATCAGTGCCATTCAGTGAATATTAATACGCTTTTACCAGAGGAAGAGGTGCACAAAGCATCCTCAAGCAAAAGCTTCTTATCCTTAGTGAATACTGTCAGAGCTGCCCTGCACGTTTGGCAGCAGCCATTCCTGCACAGAATGGTCTCCACAGAAGATCTGTTGAGCTCCTGGGAAGCTCTCTGCATTCTTATCTGAGGGCTGTTATTTTTTGAGTACTCCTCAGTATATCTTCAGAAAGGGTGAAAGTCAACGTTCCTCTTGGCACTGGTGTTGCCATGGAGCAGGTGCACTGGCACTGATTTTCCATTGCTACAATAAAACCTTACAATCTTTTTCCTGAGGAAAATAACCCACTTTTACAGGGCAGGTGAGTTCTCATAATTGCATTAGGTCCAATGGCCTGTAAAGCAATTTGCTGTATCATAGTATGTTCTTTCTTTCGGCTTGACTCAAGCCATGTTCCCCTCTTGCCTTAACAATCCAGTTCTTCTAAGTATTTACTCTTTTATTTTTCATCCAGTAGATGTACAAAGGGATAAAAATTAGGAGGGAGAGTTTATTTCAGCTGTCCTCCCTATCCAGTCCCTTTGATCACAGACAGAGAAATGATCTAAGTGCTTAAGTCTAAACACTTTGCCCTTGTTCAGCTGCTGCTTAACTCTGGAGATAACCTAAATTCAGTAGGTTCTTCACTGTTTAACTTCAACATTTACTGGGCAGCTGAGTTCTGCTCATGCCCAGAATCCCCCCTTCTATGTGCAGGGATGTAACTAGCTCCAACCTGGGTCAAACATGATTTGGGAGCCGCAAAAAGGACATATAAGGACTATGCACAGGAGTTTACTCAGAGTCCACCAAGCACATATGGACAGCCTTGGGTCCTTTAAAGAAATGCCTCAGTAATTTTGGGAATAGCAAAACAAAATCATGCCAGTCTATCTGTTAGAAGATTTGTGGTACTGGCACTCATCAAGGAAGAGAGAAATACACCTTAAATGCTCTTTCAAGCCTGATAGGATGTTAATGCATCTCTTCAACCTCCCACAATATGAATAGTTGGCCACAAGAAAGGATGGGATGAGAAGGGGTTTCAAAGCTCAAATGAGAACTGTTCTGCTGCACAGAAAAGAAAGGAAAATTCCTGAATTTTGTTTCAATGAAGAGCAGAAAAGGAGCTATGCCTTAGTTGGCTGTTGTATATTGTCACTCACTGGCTAGAGTGAAGAAGCAGTTTATTTCATTGGTAAATTATTTGCTCTCTGTTCAAGCTGCTGTCCGAGGAAAGGTCCTCAGCTATGTGAATGATGGGAGGAGGATTCAGCTCACCATCTGAACAGATAGGGAGCTCCAGGGGAGACTTCAACCCATCTGCTTTAGATGTTGATTGGCCATAGGGATGAATTGGCTCTCTGGAAGTATCCATTTCTGCCCACTGAAGAGGGAATTATGATAAAGGATACCTGCTGGCCAAATCCATTTGAAAAACCAGGTCATGCATTCAAAGGGGGAAAAAGGGGAGGATAGATATATATAGGGGAGAAGAATCCAATTAAGTTAACTTGGGGTTCAACTCAGAAACTACAAAGCCATAGGGTTCCCTGATTCATTCTGCCCCCCTTTTTGGTGTGAACAGGTTTTTAATTGGAAGAGGAGTTCCCATTTTTTATACTGGTTTGTCTATTTATCTCCAAGGCATAACAGAGACAAACATTATTAAAACACATTTTGGAAAAGCCTTTCAACACTGCCATTTATTTTAAATATTATTGTTTAATCACTGATTTCCCTCTGGTAATTATGCTATCTTTAGGCTTTGGAGTTTTTTAATTGGTGTTTTCCTGTGGCTTGGGTGTGATTCCTGCAGAAGCCTTGTAATAACCAAATAACTAGGACAGTCTAATCTAATAATTTGTGCATGCATATGATGTTCAGGGGGATTATTAAAGTTATTTTCTCACTAAAGTGTTATCAGCTTAGGAAGCCGAGCTGTTCCAGACCGATGGCTTTTTATTGCAAAAATTTTTAATACTGTTGTAAGCACCAGACTGCAGTTGCACAAGTTAATGTCATTTATTCCATTGATTTTGCCTTTTGAAATGAACCTTTCTGGTCCCTATTTTTGCTTTAAAATATCCTAACAACCTAACCAATTTTGCTCAAATGGCAAATGTTTTCTGAAACTGAAACTGGAGTATTTGTTTAGACTGAAAACAGTGGATAGGCTTTAGTGTGACAGGACTTGTTATTAGCTTAGGACATGAAGCCTTGAGAATTTCTTCTGCTATAATAGCATTTTATTTTAGGCCTCCAGCACAACTAATTTAAATGGTTCCGGGGTAGAACATAATCAATTTTGCGACCAAGATGGAAGTCAGTTCCTTAGTAGTAATTTCCCTGCAGGATAAGAACAGTGATAACAAAACAAACAAGAAAAAAAAAAAAAAAAGACAAAAGAAAAAAAAAAGAAACATCATGAATGCATGTAGCATTACTCAGACTTTTTTGTTCTTCTGGAGTAGTCTAAATTTCAAAGCCACCTCCCACACATATACTTATATATAACATTTAGAAATACAATACTTCCTTAGGTGTTGCATTCATTGTCATACAGTTTCTTCCTAGATATGGAGTATTTTGCTACAGAAATCAAGACTACATCAGTATTTTTCTGCACTGATGATTCATCCTGAACACTGAAAGACAGAGCTGGTATATGATAAAACAGGAGCACAAGCAAAGGGAAAGAGATAAAGATATGGGCAGACAAATGTCAAATACTATTCAGTTGCTTGGGCCATGATATGCACAATATGCCATGACTCTGCAGTTATACATGCCTCATATTTCGCGTTTGAATGATAATCCTTCTTGGTGTAATTGTGGCAAATATAGTCATGCTGCAATTAACATTGTATCCCTTATCCTTTCAGTGAATCATTTTAAGATTTTTTTTTAAGTTTCAGAACCCACACTAGGAAGGGTTTGTTTAATCAGCTACAGAGACCACAGCAAACTGTGACAAGCCTTTCTTAGATTCTCTAAGGAGACAAAGGCTTAACCTGCTGTTCATATATCATCGTTACTTGGCTTTGATGATTGCAGAAATAGTGATTACTTCAGAAAAGTTCAAATGAAGCATTGCTTTCTAACATTCAGTAGCAGCTGAAATGTTGTCCCATTCTTTTGAGAGTGTTTGTTTAACAAAGCCTCTTCTTAAACAAGGTCAGTAGCAAATGTGGAAGGGAACATGAAGATATCTTCTGGTCCCTGAGGGCTCTGGGGATGTGGGGGCTGGTTGCCCTGTCTCACTTCAGCCCCCAGCCCAGTTTGGGCTGTGTCACACACAGGCCATGGTCAGCCAGGTCTCCTGCCTGGACCTTTGACCTGTGACCTGTGGTACAGCTGGCCCTGCCACCAGCCTGGCCTCCAGCTGTCCTTGATCCATTGGCTACACAGGTATTAGTATGCTGAAAACAACAACATTAAAACCATCAGATTCTATAATTAGTTAGTTTTGATGGGGTTTAAGATGGATTGTATTAAAATCAGAATGAAATTCAAGAGAAGAAAAGAAAAGGAGTCAGGATGATATGATTTTGATCCCCTAATAAGAAACATACAAGGAGTAGTGATGAACATTTATACTATTTGTAACATTTACAGGAACATTTATTTTATATATATATATAATGGGAAATCATTGCTTTTACTGGATGCTTCAACTGTATCACAAAAGGGGAATATCAGCAATTTGTTAAAAATATGAGCATCACCTTTCTGAAAGTAGTCATTTGTCACAAATCTGGGGTAGAATATAAGAAGTTCCAAAACAGAGCTCTTTTCAAAAACTTGTTTGTGTTTTCCAGTGACATTATAGTCACAGAAATATCTACTGCCAGGTAGAAGCTTTTTTTTTACTTCTTTACTGAGCTCCATCACAGCAGAAATTTTTCCCTTAACTCATGTGAGCCTGACAGAAATTACATGTGTGAAAAGACATCCTAACTGCAATTTGTAAGAATCTGGCATAGCTTCTTTACCTGATCTTACATTTTCTGCCTCACTGAAGTTCCCTTTCAATCAATGCCAATGTCATTTCTACACTCATCTTCATTTACAAGTAATGGCAGAACCTCCTCTCTCATTTTCTATCCTTAAGCATTGGCACAATGTCCATGATTTTTGGGTAGTGATTGTTTTGTACAACACTAGAGATGACTACTTTGAGAAATGCAACATAATATACACATCGCTTCTTTGGTCCTGCTCAGACAAGTGAAACAACATAATGCTACATCTGAGGAGCCTGGTGCTATGGTAACCTGCCTCATGAAGCATCCCTAGGAAGCCCCTGATCTGCAGCAGATGGGAATCAACTAAAGTCTCCAGCAACACACAGTCTCCACATAAACACTCATTGAATCCTTGAGTCAGTGCCCAGCTGCACTGCAGGACTTCAGCTTCTCAGTTCACATGCTCCAAAATGGAACATGGCTAGATTTGGACAAAGGAGGAGCACTCAGCACCCGACACAATAGATTCTAACAAAGCCAGCAAGGTGACTTCTGTCAAGTGGAAATAACTTCAGTTTTCCCTATGTTATTATTTTACATGTTTTCAATAAGTAATTTTTAATTCACAGTTGCAAATGAATATGCCATTTCAGATCACTCCATTTTCCCTGTAAAACATGTAATTTCCCTGCCAAAAGAAGATATGAAGAGCTTGAATCTATATTTGCTCAACACAAGAACATGCTAAAACCCCTAAGTACATCCTGTGTCTTAGCAGCACACAGATGAAGAAATGCTATTGAACCTTCCCCAGCCCCCATCTGGCTCCTTCCCTTTCAAATGCTGCATTTATGGATAATGATCTCTGAGCTACAAGAAAGCCTTGGTGCACTTCATACTCCTTGCACTGAGACACAGAGGGATGAGGACATGGAAACCACCAGATCTTGGAGACACAGGAACTGACCATGTGTGAGTGGATAGTTTGGCCACTCTCAAGCTCGCCGGAGCACAGTAAAATTCCTGAGCCACCCTCAAAGGTCTTCTGCCAAAAAAGTCTTCCCTACCAAAATGAAGTCCAGTGGTTAGCAGACTGAGGTACTGTCTTGTGTTCTGGGGTGTAAAGAGTAGAAAGGGACCATGGTCTGAGCAGGACCACACACAGTCTCCACCATTTGCACACAAATCAAGCAGGAGGGCAAACAGGATTCACCTCTCACACAATTTACTCTTTTTTCCATCACTCAGAGCCAAAGACCAGGTGCTTATAAGCCATGATCCTGTAAACTCTTCTTCCCTGGAGGTGCAGCATGCCCAGGAAGTGTGTTAAACTGCTTGGAAAATCCTCTTCCAGACCAGGTCTACTTGGCATGGTGAGCACATGCACTTACAAAATGTCACAGTTTCACACCAGCCACTTCCAAGAACCTGCATTCTCCCTGGGGCCCTGCAATTTTAAAACACTTGAAATGTATTTGTATTGAGTTTATCCTCTCCACTTTCACATCAAGGGAGCCTGTCAGCAATTTGCTATGCTTCCTGTACAGAAACACTAGAAAATCACCTGCTAGCATTGTCAGCTTGGTGCATAACAACCCCTCAGGCCAAGCACAGCTCAGTGGTTCTTGCTCTCAGGACAAGACAGAGCTGCAGCAGGGGAACCTAAAGGTGTGTGTCTATAGGGTGTCTATAGGTGGCTGTAGGTGCTGGCTGCACCACCGCAGCATTCATCTTTTAGTTTTTCAGTTTTAGGCAGTGTCAAACTAGGCAAGGGACCTGTACAACAATCTTGTTTCCTGGGAATGTGCAAACTGGCTTCTGTATACCACACGTCTGACCCAGAAATTTTTCATGTTCCCTCTTCATTGTTGTTGGCAATGCTGTAGAAGTAAAGCCAGGTTTTTTAGCGAGATAGTGATGGAAAACTAGAAAATTTCTGCCCTTTTGTTGCTCTGTGGAGGAGGACAAACTTGAACCTTAGTGATACCATCTATTTTGTTGTCTTGTGGAAAAGTACAGCAGACAGCTCCAGGTTTAAACTTGCTCTATTCCCATCTTTAAATCACTCAGATTTTGAAAGGATTCTTTCCAAGAAACAGGCTTCATGTTACTATGGGGAAAATGTTAAGAAAGTGCTCATGAAGTAGTGCTCAAAAAGAGTTTTATGAATCTATAACACTCATGTTAAAGTACCTATGAAAAATTCGTGGGCAAAATAAAAGCATTTTTCCGGTTTCTTTAACAAAAGGGTAATCACGTTAAGATTCACAGCAGGCCATCTATTCCTCCAGGTTTTCTACATGAATGCATGCTGAATTAAAAGATCAATGATGGTGTCATTGGCACATAATTTGCAAACACTTTGTAGGATGTTTCTTGTCTTTTGTGTAAGCATTTTTGCATGACCCATGTATTCAATGTGAGTGAGTTGTGGGAAGAGAAAGAGTATGATAACTCTATAATCTCCATACAAAAATAAGCATAATAGGCCAAAACTAGTTATTCATACCTTGAGAAGGGCAAGAACTTATTAACTCTTTACAAGACTGACTCATAGTTTTCTGTTTTCTGAAAAATGTCTCGCTGAAATTCTTGCTTCAATCATGACATTTTTACTGTGTTCTGATCCTGAATTTAAAAAAAAAATTAAAAATCTGTACATGCTAACATGATGTAATTTTGCTGGATATCATGTTTACTCACTGCTTTTCTCTGCCATAACTTTTATGTGCCTTACAGACAGCCAGACCCTGGAAAAGAGTCTATTCAAATATCCCAAAATGTTAGTCAGATTCCAGAAGATCAAAACTGGTCACAGTTATGTTTTATCAACTTCAGATAAATATTAAAATAACAAGCAAGTTTCCAGTTCTCCCTCATTTTCTCTGCCCTGACAGAAGACAGACTGCCAGCTCCATCATTTGAAGCATATCCATGTGTTTTGTGCATACTTCCCTAAAATGGAACCTGGTTTATCACAATTTAATGGTGTGACTAACCTGACTCACAGAGTAGCCAGTAATTTTCAACATTAACTGACAAGAACTCTCTGTCACCTATTTAACCATAATTAGCTGATGATTCTGGATATTTAGTTCCTCAGAAGAGTCAGTCAAGCAGAGCATTGTGTTAGCTAGTTTGATTTTTGGCTCCACATTCAAAGGAAAACTGATGTCTAATCAAGAAAACACATACACAGTGTTTCTCTCATTTCTCTTGTGCATGTTATGAGGTTTCAAACTGACACATTCATTTGAGACCACACTAATCAGCACACTCTTGACTATGTGAAAACATGCAACATGTTTGAATGTTGATGAAGACAAAGAAATTCCTTGTATATGGTGCAGCTTTGAGAGTACCAGTTTTTGGAGTAAAGACACCTGTAACAAAGTGCCTTTACTTCTACAGCATTGCCAACAACAATGAAGAGGGAACATGAAAAATTTCTGGGTCAGACGTGTGGTATACAGAAGCCAGTTTGCACATTCCCAGGAAACAAGATTGTTGTACAGGTCCCTTGCCTAGTTTGACACTGCCTAAAACTGAAAAACTAAAAGATGAATGCTGCGGTGGTGCAGCCAGCACCTACAGCCACCTATAGACACCCTGTAGACACACACCTTTAGGTTCCCCTGCTGCAGCTCTGTCTTGTCCTGAGAGCAAGAACCACTGAGCTGTGCTTGGCCTGAGGGGTTGTTATGCACCAAGCTGACAATGCTAGCAGGTGATTTTCTAGTGTTTCTGTACAGGAAGCATAGCAAATTGCTGACAGGCTCCCTTGATGTGAAAGTGGAGAGGATAAACTCAATACAAATACATTTCAAGTGTTTTAAAATTGCAGGGCCCCAGGGAGAATGCAGGTTCTTGGAAGTGGCTGGTGTGAAACTGTGACATTTTGTAAGTGCATGTGCTCACCATGCCAAGTAGACCTGGTCTGGAAGAGGATTTTCCAAGCAGTTTAACACACTTCCTGGGCCTGCTGTACCTCCGGGGTTTAAGGTATCTCCCATTACTTCTATCTCCATAGTTACTATCTCTCTACAGGACTGCATGTATTGGAGCCTGCAGTATGAAAACATAAGAGTAAATGTTGTAGTGTGGATTTTTAGTTTTCTCTGTTTAAGGCTTCATTTATTTATAAGTTTTTTATGTAATGGTTTGTCCCATGTACCCTGCCCTTCACTCCCCTTTTATTTCTGTTTGCCCTGCACCTGCTGTCCCAAATACCTTTGTTTTGTCTCAACCCCTGCCATGTGCCCATCTTATTTTGAGTAACCCCCTGACCCTGCTAATCACTCTAAAGCCTCTCCCAAACTCTAGAAAATTCTGAAGAAGACATAGAGAGATTGGACAAAGACTCAGGCTTCCCCCTCCCATTTTTCCCTGATTTAATATAACAAATGTCTGTTATATTATGAGCCACTCCCTGAGTTCTCTTCATTGGTCTGTAACTAAACCCAACCCTGTGTACCTCCCTCCTATAAAACCTGTACTTTCCCACGTGCTCCTTGTCTTCATGAGGCTGGAGCTGTGGGGTGAATAAACTCTGCTGATTTCCCCCTCCTGAAGTCCCGCCTTTCTTCTCCCTGCCTTCGCTGTGCCTGGCTCCTGGTTGGCAAGAACCTCACACTGTGTTGCCGTGGTGCCCAGGGCTGCCCCCAGCCGTGCGACACGGGGCGACCACCGATACAAGTAAATGTGGAAGCCGTATGTTTGCAGTGTGTGTTAGCTCTATGGACATCCTCATAATCCACCTGCTTCTGGACCTCAGCCATGCCCTAATATCTCAGTGAAGCTTGGAGTGGGTACCCTGAATCTGAAAACACTTGGCCAAAGGATGGCTGGAATTCCTCATCTGTATCTGTATATATCTGTATCTGTACCTACTCTCTTTCCAGAGTGCCTCACACTGGAGAGATGCCCTTAATTAGTGGCAGGAGCTAAACAACAGGATCTAAACCCTTGAGACCTGAATAATCACCAGGAAAAGAAATTAATTTTGATGGGGATGTACTGCAAGTACTCCTCAGTGCCCAGATTAGAGACTGCTAGGCTCAGAGCCATTCCTTAGGAAGCATCTGTTTCTCACTGACTGCCCAATCTTCATGCACTTCTGCTGAGCCTTTCTTCTCTCGCAATCAATTAATTAATTTCCACAATGGAAAGCAAATTGAATCAACCTGGGATCCATCTTTCCTCCTCATCTGATTACTGCACATATAACTAACACTGTCTTCTGCCTTTTTCTCCATTCCCCACAGCCAGGTCCCTTCCCCAGTATCTCCAGCCCATTTGCCAAGTCCCTGCTCTGCATACACTCTGCTCAGGAGATGAAGAGTCCATCAGAAAAGCTCTTGGCTTTCCAAGGAGCAATGTGGAGCAATGAGGGATGCCTCCAAATGGCATTTACCTGCTGTCTCCTTCCAGCCCCTGCAGCTGAGACTACACATTTTCCTTTCTCATTTGGCTTCCCCTCTATAATAGCCTACAGCAGATGTTTGATATTTCAGTCAGCACTAACTAGAGATGCATATTGTTTTAATTTCCATTAGTGAATCCCTGACACTTTCAAAGTCTTTTTCTCATGTACTTTACAACTCACCTGATACTGAACACAATTAAATGATCCATCTCACAGTTGCTGTTCAAAATGGGTACTGAACATGGATTTTCTCTTTCTGAAAAAAAAATGTAATTAAACTGACCATGCAGCCTTGACACAGGAGCTGCCTTGACTGCACAGTTTTTTAATACTAAACCTGCAGAAGATAATGGTGGCAGGTCTTTAGTCAGAGCCACTCCAGGATATTTTTCCAAGACCATCCAGAAGTAATCCCATCAATATTGAGGAAGGACTTAATTTTTAGTGGCTGAGACTTTAAATCTCCTGCAATTCAGCAGAATGCAAACAAATAACAGCAGAGGGGTTGCTGCAGCCACAATGGGCTACAGATTTAAAAGGAAGTGGGTTTGAGGAAGATGAATTCTCTCTTATTAGGGAAGACAATGTTCCTAAGAAGAAGAGATTGGTTTTGGAATGAGAGACCCTTTATAAGCATAATGCTGACAGGAAGCATCACTGTCCAACAAAGCAGCATATGTACAATAAAGGTGCCTGTTGAGCTCTTCTCCCTTTCCCTAAAGTGATTCTCCGCTCCTACCTCTGTCATGCTGTAAGTCTGACCTAGAAAGGCTCTGGTCCCTGTCTCAGAGGCTGCCTCACTAACTCAGCTCTCAGCTGATCTGTGCTCATGGAGGAGGAAGGGAGGATGTCCCTAGGGCATGCAAGAACCAGATGGAAAGGTGCACTGAGGTACAGGTGCCTGTGTCTTTCCCCAGTCTTGTTTTCTTGAACCCTTTGATGTCAACAAGCCAATATTCCCACATCCTCCCCTACTTTAGCTTAGTTGAGAGGCTGCTGGAAAGGGGTGGCCACAGAGTGAACAGAGACAGGGACAGGGGTGGTCCAGAGAAGTTTCTCAGGTGAAACTGCAGCACGTCAGGAAGGGAACTGGAAGGCACCTTCAGTGAGGCAAAAGAGAGTTTTAGATGCAGTTGCACCTTTTCTCTGACTCTTCCTCTGATTCCCATCTCAGTTGGAGCAAGGATGAGGAGGGGAAAACGTTCTGTGGCTGGAGAGTGGAAGGCTTGGCAAAGGCAAAACAAAGAGGGCTCCAAAAGGCTTGTTAAGACCATGGCAGATTGATATGAATATTTACACACGTGAGCTAGGATAAGCTGCCTTTTACTTTCAATTGGAAATATATGATCTGTTCCAAAGGCAAGGAAAATGGAAAGGAATTTGGTTCCCTCTGCCTCTTCTTGTCTGCCCTCATATTGGAAATTTTGTTTTGTCTTCCTTCAAAGTGTTTAAGTTGCACAGCACATAGGTTTAAGTCAAAAATTGAATTTATCCTGATCAGGCATGCATAAAATTAGTTTTCCTCCATTTAATAATAACAGCAAAAAAATAAATATGCCAAAACATTAACAGCAATTTCCTTGATACAGTGGGTGGGTTAAATCTCACTAGTGATATCCTTTTTTTATAAAAGCATCAGTTCAATTTGTCCATTATCCCAATATTTGCTTGAATACCTATCCCAAAGAAATATTATATGTTGAGAGAACTATTTTCTCACCAAGAGCTGTGTATATGCCCTCTATAAGGAAACAGTCATAAAAGGCTTTAAAGAAAGCTTCTTGCAATTGAAAGAATAAAAACAATTTCAATGTTATGAGTTTCTGAATACTCTTCCTCCAACAGACTTTCAGCACAGTATCTGCCATGGCTCAATGTTCCTCCAGTATCTGCAAGACTGTCCCTCCCTTTGTCCATCCTTCTAAACACGTTCCCTGCAATGTTAGAGCTCCTTCTTCTTCCAGAAAGTAGAACTTGGCTGAGTTGGGGAAGAAAAATATGAACTTCAGGGTAAGAATTTATTTTGGTTCTAAAAGTCATGAAGCATCATTAAAAGCATTATTTGTAGTCCGGAAAGACTACTCAGGTGTTCTTACAGGGCTTTTTTATACCTAAATCATTAATATAGAGGCAAATCAGCAGCAGACATTCTGTTGGATTTTGCAATATCTTTGAGAGGGGGCAAAGGGCAACTCACTTTTCATTTTTTTCTAAGACTTGCACAGCTATTAAAAATTCAGGTGTGCAGTTGTCCTAATGATTTTGAAGTGGCACAAATCTGTCTAACAAACAAAAAGAGGTGGGAGATGCTGTACATAATTCTTATATAAAATCCTGCCTTTCTGAAGGTGTTTTCTGCCTTAGTCCTTTCAATTTGCTTCTATCAGTGTCAGCCATGGTAACTCAGCAGTTAATGTGGCTTATTTTCACACGTTTATAAAAGTCACAATCAAAAGCAGTAGGACCTCTGCCCTGAGGGCAGGGAGGGGGACTGGCACTTGCAAAATAGTTGTATTTTTTCTCTAAAAGGTGAAGTCACCAATTATTCTTGTCCCTTTGCACAAGGCTTCCTTTGCCCAAGAAGTTTTAATTACTGTAATCTAAACCTCACTTTCCTGTGTCATCCCAGCTAACGTGCAGCAGATAAGTTGCCTTCTAAAGGATTTAATGTGAGTGGGCAGGACTGACTCCTTATACAGGCTAAAAATATTTGCTCTCTTAATGCCATGGTAGGTTCTGTCCATAAGAGGATTAATTAAACCATGTCTGTGAATATACAGATATGGTCACCAACTGCAGAGCCCATTTGCACACACCCACAGTGAAATGAATTAATGTCTCCAGAGAACTGTGTCACTTTATCTACCAGCAAACTTTTCCATACAGCCCCTCTTCGGCTGCCTCAGAAGTGGGGCGAAGGACCTCAGCCTGGTTTTGGGTTCTTTAAAGAAGGACTGAGTCATAGCACACAGGAGACAGCAGGGAGTGCTCCAAACCTCTTCTCCTGCCTCCACACAGACCCAGAGCATGCCAAGAGATGTCTGCCAGGGAGTCCCCAAACAGCCCTCAGGAGCCTGCATCTCACTGGCAGGATTAACCCACACTTCACCAACGAAAGACTACCACAGAGGAGTTTACAAACCAATTGCTTCAGGGGGGACCAATTGCTTCAGAACTGAGAACACCAGATGTTCTCTGCAGGACAGGGTGTCTTGGTAATCTTAGGGTGTGGTAAGGTGCTAGTAGCAACAATATACATATATATTTTCCAGTGGATATGCAATAGCAGGTTGGTCAGAGCAGAGCAGAGGGCAGCTCCCCTGCTTATGTCAGCTTGTGATTGTGTTATTCACTTGAATGGCTTTGGAATTCACAAGTAACATCCTGTGATGCAGAGCCTAGTACAGATGTGTTAACCCAGCCAGTAACTAAGTACCATGCAGCTGCTCACTCACTCCCCACTCCCTGCTGTGGTATGGAGGAGAATCAGAAGGAAGTAAAACCCATGAACTGAGATAAGAACAGTTTAATAATGGAAATAAATTAAAATAACTCTACTGCTATAATTAATAATAATAATAGTAGTAGTAATAGTTGCAGTAATGAAGGAAGAGGAGGGCAGGGGGAAGAGACCAAGGAATAAAACCCAGGAAAGAGAAGGGATGCACAGTACATTCGCTTACCCCACACTGACTGACATCCAACCAGGCTCCAAACAGTGATTGACACCTCTCAGCCCACTCCCTCCTGTTTATATTCTAGGCATGATGTTGTATGATATTGAATATCCCTTTATCTAGTTCAGGACAACTGTCCTGGCCACGCTCCCTCCCAGTTTCTTTTGCACCTGGTCTCTGTCAGAGCATGTGAAACTGAAAAAGTCCTGGACTTAAAGTAATTAGCAACAACTAAACCCTCATTGTGTCATCAATATCATTCTCATACTAAGTCCAAACCACAGCATTGTAACAGCTACTAGGAAGAAAAGTAAATCTATCCCAGCTTAAACCAGGACAGAACATAAGGTACATACAGAGCTGGTCACTCATTTTCAAAGTGAAGTTCAGGGCTCCTCCCACCAAGGCAACCCGGGGTCATCAGGTGCTAATAGGATCAGGGAAAAGGAGGGGCCTGCTGTAACATCTTACCTCCCAGTTACTGCCTCCTCAAGGAGATTGGAACAGTGCTAAAAGATCAGGGGCAGGAGAAAGGAAGAAGGAAAGGGCAAGGTTTTCCTCTACTACACAAATAACAACGGACTTTGACTAAAACACGTTCCAAGAGGCAGCTTCCTGTCTTTAGCTCTGGGCAGTGCAAGAATCTAATTCCAAATCTTTCATGCACCTGAAGCATTGCTGGCACTGGGACATGACTGTGTCTCCTCTCTCTGACACTGCTTACAGCACATACTGAGCTGGGGAGACATTCTGGCTCTGAGACCTGCTCCCAAGGCTTTGGCATGAGCTCTCTGTCATGATCGGGTCAGAGGTGACACTGGTGCTCAAACAGCATAGAGAGCTTAGAGTTTTGCAGGATTGAGCTGCCAGTGTGGGAGCCCCTAAAAACAAAATGTTATCAGTCCTTGTCTCATGGCACACTTTTTAGACACCTCTAAGCAAACTCTCTGCTTGGTGCTGACCATGTGATATCACTACAAGACCAGATGAGGCAGGCTGAGTGGGACACTGGCAGGGCATGATCTACATGATTCACTCACATAACTTGTTCTGTCATAGTCCCCTGAGTTCATATACTTAGAGGGCCACAGAGCAAGTCAGGCTTAAGCACAGGACTTGGGATTTCTATGTGGTTTCCCACTGGCTCTTACTATGCTGCCCTTGACCGTGACCAAAGTTAGAGTAGCGCAGCTAAGCTGGACACTGAGCTGGGGCATTGCCAGCGCACTGGAGACAGCTGAGCAAACAGATATTTAAACTGGTTTTGGTTGGAAATTTACTTTCACTTATCAAAAGACAAAGCAGAGAAAAGAGAAGTGAAATTCTTGTAAAACAATTTAGCCATCTGATTTTCAGTTCTGGATCACATCTTAGGACAAATAAAAACGGGGGCTAATCTGAAAAATGCTCTTTTCCCTTTTGTCAGTGCCTGTGCTGTTGTTGTCTGTGTAAGTGGTGTGTGTTTACTAATTACAGCTACCTGCATGAATCTATCAGGCCACACAGAGCTTTGTTGTATAAAATGGCAGGACAATGTCAGAGGGTTTCAACACAGAATGTGGAAAAAAGAGACCTGTAATCTCAGCAAAAACCAGATGAGAGTAAAACAGTACCCAGACCATTTCACAAAACGTAGAAATTTTAGTTTTATGAAGTATGTAGTTCTATTTTCTCTGGTCACATAAAAAGGGGATCATACAAATGTTAGTCATAAAGATGCTATATAAAGACCTAAGTTATCTTTCCGTTCCCATTCACAGCTGACTCGCCCATAGACCAATTTAGTCCCTTTTAAATGGTATCTATCTGTAGTCCTTGTGTAATTGCTTGTCTCCTATAGTTTCTAAAACTGGGATTTACTGATTTCTAGAACATATTTCCTGAAGTGTGAGCATGCATGTGTAATACTCTGATTATAAAAATTTTGTTTTGGAAATAGTTGGAGTAAAACCAGATTCAGAGATCTCTATTTCCTGGTTTTGTGCTTTAGTCTGGTAGCTGCTCTTGGATCATAGAAAAATATTCTGTCCCTAGGAAAGTTTTCTGAATTGGACAAATAAGGTTTTTCAAATAAAAAATAAGATTTTGCTGAAAAAAGAAAAACCCAACCCAGTAAGATCAAAATCCATATTTACCACCAGACAGGTTTGGTGCTCAGCACCATGACTGAGTCCACAGCATCACTTGGATCTCTGTGCACTGCTGGGGGTAAAGAGTAGTTGATATCATCACCTTCTTTTTGCTCCTCCAAGAGCCATAAATGCTATGCAGTCTCCAGGTCAGTGAAGCTTAACTGAGACAAATGTGAAAGACACACTTCACATTCCCTGAAAGACACGGAAGGAGCCAATCTCCAGGAGCACGTGCTCCAGTATTCTCCTGCATTGGTGTGCCTCACCCTGGGAGTGCTTGTGGAGGAGCTTCTCACACACACCTCCTGAGCCTGCCAATACTACACAGAAAAACCATGAAAGGAAGCCCTCTCACAGCAGTCACAGTTCTGTACCTGGTAACAGCTGGGAGCCCTGCAAAACCAGCCTTTCTCACAGTATCCTGGCAACTCTGGATGGAGTGCGCTTATGTGGAAAGAAGGAGAGATAGGAGGGGGAATGATGTGGGGCTGTACAAAAACACTTGTATAAATATGTTCACTTCAGGTTCATATTTACAAATGACATGTACAGTGAAACAACAGATTGCTTTCTACTTTTTTTTTTTTTCCATTGCAGCTTTGGTTTTTGATGAAACCACCACTTTGCAGATTTTCACCCATGTTCCTAGAATCAGAAATGACAGTTAAAAGCAAAAAGCATGCAGGATAATTACTTTCCTTCAGTTCCATTCTAACACTGAAGTCCCAGTCGCAGTGCTCTTATCTACTATTATTGCTGGGCATTGGTAGCAATGGTGAAATAGTTAAAGGCTTTTTGTGATGTAGCAGTAAGCAGAATTGTTGAACATGCACAATAGCCTTGATAAAATTCTCAGAGGAGGGGAATGCATTCTGCAGTTGGCAAAGTATGTGCTTGTTTGTTAGATAAAATGCAATTTCACTTCTGGTTTAATCTCTTCACAGAATTCTCGCATTCCTATCCATTTTTGAGAGTCTGAATTACAAAACATTCTGCCTTCATCACCAAATTCATGTATAAACAATGACACCTGAAAATTTAAATATTTGCACATGAAAACTAAAGTGTAACGTGACCACTGTTAGTTTTAGAGCTAAACTCTTGCACTGGAGATTATCTAGTAGAATAAAATAAAAGCAAATATTTTCACAAGAACAGCATATTGGGAACTAGCTGTGGTTTCACAGATCTGTTTTCCTTAATCAGCAAAACTTCCTGCTGTTTTGGGATCCTAGATTTAGAAGTGACCAAGAGACAACACAGGGAGATGGTAAATTACAAAAATGGTTATGTCAACAGTGTTGAAATATTAACAGCAGGTTCTGTTTAATGGAACAGCACTGGAACTAGCAAGAGCACAACAACAACATACATGTGTCAGCTTTCAAATTCAGAAAAAATCAAAAATCATCTAATAAAGAAGGACTACCACATGTTTTCTGGGGTATGGCTCAGCTCTTTGTCCTCCTGGGTTACTCGTGAACCCCTAATTTTTGCATTTAAAGAAGACAATTATCTGCTGAATGTTGATTTAATTAAAGAAAAAAATCTTCCATTAAAAAAAAAATATACTCAAATAAGTTCTCCAGTTGGTAAATTAGTCAGAGGTTTTGTGTCATTTTAAAGGAACTGAAGATTTAGACTCCACTCTGAAAAGCAGATCTTGGTTTTATGGTGCGTGCTTGCTCCATGCATATGAAAAATCCACAGATCCACACAAAATACTGCAGAATTTAACCAGCAAAACTCAGCTTTTCATTTTCTGTCAGGTTGTAGAATCTTCCCATGCAGCCTGTTGGCACACTAGAGCAAAGGACTCAATTAAATACTTTATATTAGATTCTGAGACACACTTGTAACCGTGCTCACATACTGACCTCTGCATGCATTTGCACAAAAAATAGCAAAATAAAACATTATTCAAGTGAGCAAGAAGCTCTAACATTATATATTGGACACAAGCATTGATCACAGAGGGAAAGACACCTTCTGAGTCAGAGACTTGCATTTGCCTCTCCCTCCTTCAAACGTGCAGAATCACAGTGACATCCACAAAGGCCTGAAAATCCACCATGTGAATAAATGCAACCCAGAGCTCTCATAGAACATCATATAAGTGCCCAATGCATGGCAGATCTATACATAAGTGTAAAAATGACACTGGTACATAACTCTAAATGGTGAAAGAAAACCAATATTGTCTCTGGTCGGTATGAAATATGACCACTTCATAAGTGGGAGGATTTGCTAAGTTTGGTTGATGACAATTCCTTCTTGAAATGCTTAGATCATTTTTATCCAGAAATGCATGCATTGAAGAAACCAGTAATATCAGCTTCTGATTTCCTCCTAGAATGTCAGTTTATGTTGAGAATTGATTTTTTAATCCACTGTGAAGTCACATGTTTGAATTATTTTTACTTTGTATGTATTCAATTTTCTTTTCTAATTTACAGCTCCAAGAGTCAAACTGAGTCTTTGTGATAGCGCAGTTGCAGTTCCTTGCCCAGAAAACTGGAACTGGAAACTGAATTATGTCCTGTGGGCAGCCTCACAGTCTCTGTGCAGGGTCTTACAGTCACCCCCTGTAACATATTTGTCTTTAAGATTAATAAACGTGTAACAGATTGAAATGAAACAAGAGTTTGGATACCACCTCATCTACAATTAATTTCTTTTAATCCCTGTTGGCATGGCATGTGAATAAGAGTGAGAAGGAAAAAATTAATTTCTTTTCCTAAGTACAACAGGTTTGAGCTTAATCACACACAAATAATAGGTGTAGGTAAGAAGACTCTTGTATAGCCACTTGTCTGAAAAAAAAAACCCCATATAAAGTTTTGAATATTTCTATATTATGATGTGCTTTATAGTACTTTTCATATTGCATGTTTGGGATGGGATTTACCTCACACTGCTTCAGATATCTGACTTTCAGGCTGGTCAACCTGGCATTGCTGGTTGACACTTGAAACAAGAGGTCACCTAACCTGCCTCACGTACCTATGTAAGTGTCAGAAGAATTTGGCAGTGGAGGTGCCCCTTCTCTCAGGTGGCTAGAAAGGCAGTCCAAAAGTCCAAAATGACTTTCAGCCATCTCAGTTTTGACAGCTGAATCTCACTTCAGGTTTACAAGTCAGTTGTTTACTTTCTGATTTAAAATTAGTGCTAATAAACAGATGCATATGATAAAATATCCATCACTAGTAAAAGCAGAAAAACTTTCTCTGGCTTTCTCTGGACAACTCCAGAAATGCAAATGCAAATGGAACACAATTTCTTTCCATTATGGGCTATTCTACTCTGTCCTCAATTCCTCAATTACTCTTTCCACAAATCACAGCTGAAGAATATGTAATTCATAATTACATAGAGCTACACATGAATATTTTCAGTGCATGTTTAGAATCATAGAATCATAAAATGGTTAAGGGTGGAAAAGACTTTTAAGATCATCAAGTCCAACTTTCAGAACAGCACCACCACCACATTCACTATTAAAACATGTTCTCAAGTGCCACATCCACATGTTTTTTGAACACTTTCAGGGTTGGTGACTCGTCAGCTTCCTGGACAGTCTGTTCCAAAGCCTTTCAACCCTTTCTGTGAAAAGAATATTTCCTAATATCCAATCTAAACCTTCCTTGGTGCACCTTGTGGTCATTTCCTCTTGTTCTGCCGCTTGTAACCTGGGAGAAGAGGCTGACCCACCTGGCTGCAGCCTTCTTTCAGGCAGCTGTAGAGGGCAATATGGTCCCACCTCAGCCTCCTTTTCTCCACAGTACACAGCCTCAGCTCCCCTGGCTGCTCCACATCAGACCTGTGCTCCAGATCCTTCCCCAGCTCTTTCTCTGGACAGGCTGCAGCACCTCAATGTCTTTCATGCAGTAAGGGGCCCAAAACTGAACACAAGATTTGATGTGTAGCCTCAACATCACTAGTGGTGTACGTCACTAGTTGATTTTAAGCTATTAAAGGTCTTATTATATATTTCTTCCCCTCTTCATCCTGCCCCATCTGTCAAACAGGTTTTTCTTTTTCCTTTTTATCTTGCATGGATGAACAAGTGACATATTACATCGGTACAGTTCTTCTAATCCAAAAGGAGTTCGACATTTTGAATTTTTTACCATTTTTAACATTGTCCTATTCACTTTAATTGGTATTAGAAATTATTGCCTATCCACTTTGCTCATGAGGAGCTTTTTCTCTCTTAGACTAATGCTGTCACTGGAACTCTTCTGTCTTATAATTAAAGAAACTCATACATTTATTTGTTCCATACAAATCCACTTTTTCACATTTGACAATACAAAGACTCTTTAAAAATTCTGACTTCACCTCCCCCATACCCCCAAACCATCACTTGTTTGTCTGGCTGAGACCTGGGAGGGTCTCTGGCAATCACACTTTTCCCAGCTGCCCTAGACTCTACTGCTATTTAAGTGGCTAAAATGAATTTAAATTACCATTTTTTACAACCCTGTCTGATACTCCTTCTAAGTCACCACTCATTTTAATCAAAATTTTCCATTTTTATTTCAAGAGGTACAGAAAGGACTGGCAATGGAGCATCAGCTCTGGAAAGCTGTGGGGAAAAGATGAATATGACTACTGAGACTATAAACAGAACAGAGGAGGAGGAGAAGGAAGAAGAAAGCTATATCAAGAGTTTCCACGGTAGCATAGTTGTGGTTGCTATATTTTAAAAGATTATATTGGCACAGTGAGAAAGATACAAGATTGAAGGCTGACAATAACATTGAATGAGTGAGAGACAAAAGAAGCTCAATCTGTAGTTTACAAATAACAAAAAAAGTTCAAAGGGTCACTTGGTTTCATCATAGGATTTCCTGAATGAGAAGATGCTGGGTCTGGACAGCATTTGTAGACCAAACAAGAACTGCATGGCAAGGAACACTGGCTTGAAGGTAAAGCCAGAGAATCCTGCCTTAAAAAACACTTCCCTTTAAGACTGTGCCTGGATAGTTATTGAAATAGAATTCCAAACTCCATTTTCAAAAGAAGGCTGCAGACTTTCAAGACAAGGTTAAGCCAAATACAGAATATCTATAGAACACAACTGTAGCAGAAATTTGATGCAAAAAACCAGTGTCATCCTGGAAAGTCACATTGTCCCTTCTGGAGTTGAAAAATTATTTCTATAAGTCACTAAGCCACATCAGAATTCAAATAGGCCAAACTATGCCCCAGTGACTTGAAGCTTTATATGCTGGCTACGACAAGCATGGCTGGAGCTCAATGTGAAGCAGTTTGATTTTATTCTCTTATTCTCAGTATTTATGTTTCTGAGCTTGATCTTATGTAGAAAGGTTTTAATTAGAGCAATTTTTCTCTGAGCTCAGTATTATTCATGCTTCAAAAAAGTACCTACCAGTATCTCACTAAATTGTAGATCTGAGTAGGATGCGATTTTTCCCTTCCCTCAAGATTTTTGACCTTTCAGAAATGTCTTCTGAATTAGAATAAAGAGTGAAAATGTAAAAAAAAAGTCACAAACCACAAATTTGAGGGTTTTAAATAATGTCAGTTGAATAATTTCTATAATTTCTATTTTCATGTCAAACCTTTCAGATACTTTTAGACTGCTTAACATTTGATTTCCTAGTATCAAGACATTTCAATAATAATAATAATAATAATAATAAATATGTTTTGGGGAAATCAGACAGTGGTGGCTGGAAGTCAACAGAAATCATTTGGGAAATTTTTCCAACAAATGAAAATATTATGATTAAATATCCTTTTCATAGCTTCAACAAAGGGACATGCATTTTACAAACAGCAGTTCTTCAGTTCCTCATGACCCAACATAAAGTGTTTGTGACTGCTGGAGCACAGATCTAATACAATGTGTACTACACAAAGAGGAGATGATAGGAAGAACTATTTATTTGATTTTAGCTGTAAAGTGCAGAACTCATTTTTAGCTGAAGATAGAATATCTGAAAGTTCACTTTCATTCTCTCTTCAGGGTGATTTTCACTTGCCTTTTCTTTAGTAGAGCATCTCAAAAGAGTATAAATTGAAAAAAATCACAATGAGAACAACAGCTAGCAGTGCCAAGGATGTATTTTAAAAGTCTCTTTCACAGATGGCAGACAGAGGAGCTGGGTAAGATGATTTTGAACTCTACTGTGGTCAACAGCTGCTATTGCAAACAACTTGCTTTAACTTATAGGAAGGTACATCTGGAGGAAGTCAGTCTAATCATGGAAATTATGAATGAAACTGGCCAGATGAACTGCCATGAAGTGCAGTTCCCATATTCAGCCAATGCACAGCCTTTAATTAGATATGTCTTTCAATTTGGGAAAAGCTTTTACTGAAACCTCATTAATGTAAGGAGCTAATCAACTCTTATAACTGCACTCACCAAGAGAATTTTACCTTTAAACAATTCACCCTGAAATCATTTGCCAGGCTACAGGTCTTTCCTGGAAGGATGTGTAGCAGACACATTTTTAACTCATTGTGAAGCATCTGTCTCCTGTTCCAGTCAATGAAGATTGTTCCAGTCTGTTCTAGCTGAGTGGTTCACACACAACACTTGTAGCATGAGCAGTGCAGTGCTTATCCTGACTCTAACAGGGCACTAGAAAATTTTTAGGAAAAAAAAAATCTCAGTTTTTATTTACCAAAAATACCCAACCATACCTAGTTAAAATCAACACTACACCATTACTAAAACATGACAAATGAACCAACGTCAGAGGGAATAATTAACCAATTAAGAGAATAATTATGTGGTTTTCTTTTCCCTCACCAAATGGGGCAGATAAAGAAAACAATGTACTAAAAAAAACCCCAAAAATCCAACCAACCAAACAAAAAAACAACTCAACAAAAAGCCACACTGCTTCCTAGAGTGGTAGTTTATCCTCTTTGAGATACATAAAAACAGTGCTGTTTTTTGGGTTTTTTTTCATATCCAGACATAGATATATGCATAAATTATTTGATCTGTGCTATTTTCATAGTATAACTCTGTCATCCTTGACTTTGGGGAGCCCAGGTAAAAATAAGGGCAGCAGTAAAGCCTGAGCATCTGAATGCTTCAAGTCACATCATTCCCAGTGACAGGATTTTGTTTTCATTCTCAGCAGATTCTGTTTGTGCTAGACTGTTCACGAGACAGCAAAATGCAGCCAACAAACTCATAAAATAGATCCTGTCAGACAACTGCAGCTTCCTTTAAAAAGCAAGTATAATTATTGTTTGAATTAGAAAAAGAAAGAGAACAGAGTGTCTAACTCTAAAGAGCTTCTATTACAATCCTGACATTTGGGCTGCTTCACTTTCTTAATTTTTCATATTTTCTTTGTCAGTTCTATGGAAAATCAAAGTGTTTGTAAGTAATTTTTTATGGGCAGAGCACACTCAAGCATAGAGTGGTGTGGTCAAGCAGGGTAATACTCTCAGTGCTGTCTGTCACCAATCTATATGGTTCCCTCAGAAATTAAGTGATGTTTTCAAGTTGATCATCCCTTAAAAAATGGATGGACATCAATGCCTCCTTACCGCAGATAAATTTAAAAAGTAGAACTATTAACAAAAGTTTACTAGAAATCAATCAATAAAGTGCTTCAATTGCCATTAAACACAAAAAGGAAAATTTCATTCTGCAGAAAAGAGACAGAAAATGCAATAATTTACATCAATGAAGTAATTTAAGGCAATTTTTAGTTTCTCAATGGACAACCTTATAACACAAAGGGTTTCTCCAATAAGCGACAAATATCGATATATTCTCCTTGTAACAGTGTCATTATCAATAACTATTTGTAACATAATTGTACTATCTTTTCTATGAATCATTGAACTGAGCAACATTTGTTATGTGGTCTCTCTTTTTTTTAACTTGTATGTTTTGCTGTGACTTAGTTATTATGTTCCTCTCTAGACATACTGAAAGCTCTGGCTCCATTCTCCAGAGCCTTAACCTTTGGTAAGATGAGGAAAGACAGCACACTATGTCTCTTTCTCACAGGCAGGGCAGCCTAACAGCAGATAGAAGCTACTGAGGATCAAAGCTTTTTATACTCATGCTCCCTTCTCTTTGAGACAAGATATCTCAATTAACTCCAAGCTTCTAGGAAGAGGAAATAAGAAAAAAAAAGGCACTATTTCATCATGGTTTAAAACTTTAATACAAGGGCTTGTGAATAATGACACATTCTAGAATGCTTGACCATGCCTTAAAAACCAAAATTATACCATTTTCTTGCTAATACCTAGTTTAGAATTGTTTAATTTTCAAAGCTGATCTTACTTTAGCAAAGACTATTGTGCCACACTACTGGTGAATTAAAGTTGTAGTTTTGTTATAACACAGATATTTTATGTAAAAACAAGAAACACTGAGTCATTTAGTTCATGCTCCTACAGAAGTTTGTTTGATGCATCCATGAAAAAGTAAATTGTCTCCCTCTGTTTTCTTTGCAGGGAAGAGGGAGAGCAGAAGAATTAATACTTGTAGGTATCAATATCAACAAGGAATTCTTTTTTCCCATGAAAATGTTTCCCAAAGGGAAAAGAAAGATCTGTCATTCAAGTAACAGAATTCAAATGGCTCCACTGTCACTCAAAGACAACTTTTGGGAGTAAGATGTCAATGGCCAAGCTGCTTCAGCAGCCACGTGCAGTGAGCATGATATTCAGACTGGAAGGCAGCAGCCTTGAGGTAAACTGCAAATGAAAATGGTTTTCACAGACTCCAGGGGGTCCCATCAACATTATTTCAAATGAAATATTAACAGAATATATTCATAAGTAATAGTTCTAGATGATCTAATAGAATCAAGTCTTGCAATTACTTGAAATGAATGAGCCACAACAGAGCACATCATTGCTTCAGAGTGGATTTGCAGTGCATGTGTCTGTGAGACAGCAGCACAAGGCACTCCTCAGAGAGACACTAAAAGCCACCAGAAAGTCCTGAAGGGTGTGACAATGAATCTGAAGGCTCCAGTATCATGCCAGGGTTATGAAACAATCAGCAGACTGGTGTGCACAATAACTTCAACCCTTCTTTGATGCTTGAAATAGGCTCTGCTGAATGTCAGCCCTCCCAGATGAATGCATTATAAAACTTGCTGAGGAAGTGCCAGGAGTACTCAAACTACATCCCAGAGGTATTCAGGCACATCTTATTGCATATTTTTAGCTGTCACACATGACAGCAACTACTGCTTTTGTTGTACAGTAAATACCACCATCCACTCTACAGAAAAGTAAACTTTAAAGTTTAGATGAGTACAGTGGAAAAGGTGACCGATTTACTCAGTCATTCATTTTTCACTTTCATAGAGTAGAATCTGCTATAGATCCTAATGTATTGGTATTAACCAGACAACATACCAGTCATATCTCATCAGTCAGCTTTGGACAGAATCGAGGACAGAGAGAAACACTGAACACACACTTTGTAAGACCCAAAGATTGTCCAGGGTGCCACGTATCTGCAGCCGAACTAAACAGAATAGTGTGACAATTTCTAGCATCAGATTGAGGTGCTGTGTTTAACTTTTATATCATTCGTCCTCCTGCTTTTCTAACAAGTAGCATGGATTCTGCTGGGTTTTGTCTTCTTACCTATGCAGAATATTGAAGACTTCAGTTTTATACAACTAGAAACAGTTGTGGAATGGAAGGAATTCTTCCTATTATGGATTCATGAGCACAGCATATATAACTGTGCCAAAGCTCATCCAACATCATTTTAATTGAGATTTCTGCTCCCAGTGAAGTTGTAACTGCACAGGCTAGCTCTGTAAGTATCTACCTAGATCTCAAAGGTGCAGAATTTGCAAGAAAAGGAAGTGTCTTTAACAAGACCAGCTGCTGTAGCTGGAAGTGGCAGAGAAGTTTCTGGGCACCACAGATTCTTTTAATCAGGGCCACGGATGTATTTTCATGCTGGCACTAACATGACCACAATGCTATTAATGTTTGAAGTGTCTGGGAAGTTCTCCCTGGTACTCCAGGTATCATCTGTTGTGTGTACGACATCTCCCACTGTCATTCAAACAATCTCCTGCCCTCAAGCAAACACACATTAATATCCTGCCTCAGAATCACTATTGAGAAAACATAATTAAAGAGAGAAGAAGTAAGAATAAAGAAATGGAATATGAAAATTTGTAGAGCAGAACCAGAAAACACCTTTCCTGAACTGTAAGTTATGAGTAGGTGCTTGTAAACTACTTGTCAGGAACAATTTTTTTATAGCATTTTGTAGGACAGTTTCTTTACACACAAAAGTCTATATTTAGTCCCAATCATCTTGTACCCATTTAATTGTTTCAATAAATCACAGTATGCAAGGAAATGTTCACTTACTTAAAAGCTTTTTTTACCTTCAGAACTTTTTTGTTGAAAATTACGTTCAGTCTATATGACTTCCTTCATCATACAGATTAGAATATATTTCTACATCCAGATTCAAATACTGTACGGAATACACCAATGGATATTGAAAATACTGTCTCAATATAAAAATTAGTTTTACCTAGCTTTGTCAACCCCCACTCCCCTTCAATAAAAGAGTTAGAGTATGTTTCAGAATCTTTTAATATTAGTAAAAGAAGGAATATATGTTGTATGTTAAAACTGCAATGTGAACAGAAAAGAAAATAATATAAATTAAAAGAAAGTTATGTAATGCTGGAAATTAACAAAACAAGTGAGTCCTAAAACATTTCCATGCAGGCACATGAGTGAAGAGTAGCACCTCATGGCTACCTGACAATGCAGCCTGACTTCCAAGAGTTTGGACAGGATACCCTCTTTTACTCTTTCAGAAAACTGACAACCAATAAAATACTCACAGGTCCTGAACAATTTTTTTAAAAGTGGAAGGTTTTTTACAGTAACAGTATCAGGATATATAAATATGTGACATAGACCAGACACATTAAAGTATCAAGGTTTAGGACCATTAGGTCTTCAACAGGAATTTGTAAACAGCTTAACTAAATATATATATATGTATATATATATAGATATGACATTAGGGTTGTCTTAATCACTTAAGCAGTGTGTAAATGCTCAGACACCCATATAATCCCAGTACCAATTAACAAATCTCACGATTGCCACATTACTTCTGTGTTTCCTCTTTTCATCCTGAGACTAGACTAAGAGTAATTTGTCAAAAAATTGCTTCCATTCCAAGTTACTTCATTATTGCTTTTTTACCATAATACTGCACCAGAATGTATCCTCTCCGTGCTTTGCTAATGGAGTAAGCAATCACATTGGTGCTCTACTTCCTATGAAAACAAATGTACACAGAACAAAATCATCACTTAAATTAGCACCTATTCCTTTTATTGGTATTGTTCCTTATTTCTTTTTAATTTTTTTTCTTTTTTTGTAGTATCATTTTAAACTTAATTTAAAAAAAAAAGAGAGAAAGTGCCATATCCTTGTATCTTCTTTCCTTGATAGCTTCTGGTATTCCAAAAAAGGAGACTGGCTGAGCAGAAGCTGAAGAATCTGTAAAAGTCTCCAAATATGCGGGGGATGGTGGACGACACATGAAAACAGTCATTTACTGCCAAAGGGGATAAACTTCTTTGGCTTTGGTTTTGTAAGTCTCTCTACCTATGCTTTTACTGCATTTGGTAATATATGTAGTGATTTAAAGCAAAATGAAGTGAATGAATGGACTCCCAGAAGTTTTGGTGAGCTTTGAATGAGACATTTTTTCTGCACAGATTATTCCCTGGGGACAGAAAATGCATTCGTTAAGCACTGAGCATTAAAGTAACACAATATGAAAGCTATGCAACTGTGTAAAATACAGTTGCTATAACTCGACTTAAAATATCCTGAAATGTTTTGCTTTATGGCATTAAAAGTAACTAATTTTCTTGGACTGTTGTTGCTAAGATTTGGTTTATATAAATGTTTTAAGAAGAAAGCAGTCTGAAAAATACACAACTAACACAGTAGAGAATTCATTATTCTTTCAAATGCCTCTTTTGAAAAACCTTTCAAACTTTTTATTCTGTTGATTCAACAGGAGAGCCATTTACAAGTAAAAAGAATAGCAAGAAAATGGTGCTTCAAAGCTCTGAAGAAAAGAACTGTTTTGTAACACTTAACAATTCCGCGCTACTGGACCTTGAATTCCCCCCACTTTACTCCCCCAGCTTATCCACATCTGGGACTGTAAGTAAAGATAGATGTCCTGGTGTCCCTTGTGGTGCCCATACAATCCACAGCCCCTGTTTTGGTGGCTACAGAGTGCCCTCTGGGTCCCCGGGTCTGATATTTGCAGAGGACAAGCATGTGCTGGGCCACGCCTGGATGTACAGCAGGTCACAGCAGGTTCTCAACTGGCGAGCCCTGGAGTTTCTCTGCAGGGGTAAAGCCCAGCACAGCCCAGGTGCAGGGGATGTCACTGGCTCATGCACAGCACTCACACAGAAGGCTCAAGGTTTCATGGAGATTTCACTGTGGCTGTGTGATCACAGTGATCACCCAGCTGGCGCCCAGGATTTCTGCTCAGCTGGCTGATCAGCAAGAGCCACGGGTGCAGCTGGGTGCACAAAAATTACCCAGAAGGAGTTTCTAAGTGAAACGTGATGATGTGACTGGGAATTCAGACATGAGTATCAGATATGGGTAAGACTTGTGCACATGGACTTGTGGGAAGAGGAACTGATCATAGGAATCCTGCTATTTTGGATCACCATTCCTGGGCATCCCAGTGATGGATGAGTCAAACTGGAAGTAGGAAATTCCATCCCAGCTTTCTGGATGAGTTCTTTACCACCTCCTAACACAGTCAACCAGGGCAATTCTGGTTACAGGACCCCTCAACAAGTCTTCTGTAACATACACAAAATAATTTCATCACTTTCAAAGAGATTGGCTCCATGGTGAATACTTCTCTGCAGATACTCCCTACACAGAAAATCATTATTTCATGGACTCACAGTGCATTATTGCTCAGTTTATGCTAAAATTTTGGAGGAAGAGAACCTTTCTGCTTTCTGAAACAGGCACTACAGGTCACCTTTCCTAGAACAGTGGTTTTGCTGTGATGTTATCTGTCTCATAGTCTACTCTTGCCTTTGGTAAGGAAGAAATTGACTTTGCAGAAGAATAAAGGAAAAAAGGTGTACCGATTTCTTTATTACTATGGTGCTGATATTGGAATTTCACCCTATATTCTTAGACAGAATTACAAAATACTCCAAATATAGTAATTCCACAGAAATACTACAAAATTTATCAAAGAAATATATTTCATTTAGAAGAGTGCATTCTAGATACTTCTCTTATATGCAGTAAATATGAGCTTCAGATTGAATTAATTTCATTCTTTAATTTCTTTTCATTTTCCTTTCTTTTCTTTTCAGCAATCTCAATCTTGTGTTTAATTTTCAGCAGCTGAGTGCCTAAAGTCTGCATGGCCATGACCTACTATTATGAAATCCGTGTATGGAAATGAATGTTAGTTATTAATATGGAAAAGAGCAATTTGAAACAAACAGAACATTGTCGTGTTATCTTACACCAGGGCTGAGAAAAATATGTAGGTAATTACTTCTAAACAGTAACACTTTAGTCATTTAGATAGTAACCTGGAAACAGACAAAAAAACCCAAGGAATCTTATCACAATTATTCTTTGCCTTTCTCTAGGTAAAGGAATTATTCCCTTTAAAGTTGGCAAGTTTTGATATTTTGTTGTTTTCTGAGGTACAGCTGTATTAAAATAGAGAAGAATAGAAAGAATATCCTGGCATGAAACTGGGTAAATTAAAATTAAATTGCATAAATCTATATTAATAAGAATAGGACACAAAGAAGATGGGGAAATTATAGCTCTTGTATTCAATCCTAGGCTGCTTTCACAAAGCAAAGTTGCATCTGGTTTTTTTTTCAGTATTCTTGCAAAAATAACCCTCCTGAAATATCTTATTCTGTTAGACATTCATGCTTGGAGCAACTTTTAAATGGATGTGTCATTGGCAGTCTAACTTCCTGTGTCTTGGCATATGTAGACAGGGCTTAGAAAACCATTATTTTTAAACAGGGAATTTGAGACTTCAGCTCTAACATTGATTTGATTCAATTCTTTTCGTATTTTATTTCTAAGTGCATTTCAGCTGGACAGATTTTATTAATAAACACAATTTTGATATTAAGTTACAGATGGGGTTTTTAAAACAGCTAAGTGCCTGCAACAGCAACAGCAAGAGAATCTTCCTTCTATGTATAAGGAAACAGGTACTGGTGATTCAGTATGGACCTGAATGGTGCCCATGTTTCTCCAAGCACCTGAGTCATCCGGAGGGGGAGCCAGCTGGCTGGAATGATGGCATTTACTTAAAACCACATTTTTAAGTCAACTGACAGACCTTCCAAAACCCCCCCAAGGATTAACTAACATATAGAGATCAAAGATATAAAATAGAGCTCAGCTGAACTACACGGAGGAAATGCAACAGCCAGGTGCAGCCTGACAAATAAGCGTGCTGGGATTTCTGGTACGATACTTTTCTCAGTGCCTGTTTTCTGGCAAAGGAACACAGCAGAATAGAAGATGGAGTATGGGCAGAGCATCACCATTCTCTGACAGCTGATGAGATAAATGTACTTAATCCTGAGGCTGGAGAAGAACCTCTCTGATAATCAATATATCATGGTCAACTTATTCTGCATCTTTCCTTTTCTTCCACTCAGCAAATACTTTTCTACTCAAACACAACAGAATGCAAAAGGGAAAACATTTCAGCTGGATCAAGGCCCTATGATGAAAACACCTTCTAAAGCATTAGCATTTGGAGCATGTTAGCACCGCAGAGCCTTTTGTCAGGGTTTGTTTGCCCAGTAGGAAATGTGGGTGGGAACTTCCACTACAGTGCTTGTATTATCTATACTTCTCAAGCCAGATAATTTATAAGAAATTTGGAATCTTTCACATGGATTTTACGTCGTGCCATCTAGACACAGTCTTCAGTGACTCCAAATTTGCTATTTAAAGAGCCCGTATGCTTCTTGCCAAGATTATTTTTTCAGACATTCTTTTCAGAATGTTCACTGGTAATATTGACTGGATTGTCTGAACAAATGTTTAATAAATTTTCCATTTGAAATTCTGAGTTAATATATGAGAGGCTTTCAGTTTGCATGGAAAATTATGCATATCTTCAAGTGAATAAGTGAAGCTGAACTAAATGTTGTACTCACCAGATTTTTAACTGATACTTTCTAATTACTCACAAAGGAGTAACACAATCTGTGCACTTTTTGGAGTTGCCCTCCACTTGAACAACTTGCATATTTGGAATGAGACAAAATGTGATACTGAGGGTGAAGCACCACAATATGCAGCCTGATTTCTTGGAATGGATCATGATCTACGCAAACACTCAAAATTTGTTCTTTTCATTGATATTATGATCCCAGTCCCTTTGATGCTAAACTGCTGGGAAAGGACTCTTCAGGGACTGTATCTCATAAGTCCTTAGACTACTGGAAACCTACCTACCTCTGAGCTCCCTTCCAGAAAATTGTATAAAACCTGAGCTAGCACATCAAATTCTGCGGGGAATGCTGTTATCAGAAGCATTTGGTCTGTGCCTATGTTGAAAAGAGCTGTCAGCCTGACTAAACAGAGAATTCAGTCTGTAATCTGTAAATTAATCTACAGCATCTGGCCAGGATTAAAAAGACCACAAAATTTGAATGACAGGATATTTTTGTCCGTAGATAGGATGAAGGTCTTCAGATGACACTTGAATGAGTGGAATATGGACAAATTCTGCTGTGAAACAAAGACATCAGCAATTTCACACTAAAAAGTTTCTCCAAAGAAATCTTTTAGTTGCATATGTGTTACATACATGTATTTATATATACATTTTTGGGAGATATATATACATATTCATTGGACTAAGTGCCACATCTAGAAACATCAAGATATATGAGAGTCTAACAGTCCAGTGTTTTTAAAGTCCCCAGTCTGAAAGAAATCCAGTAAGACATCTAAATACCGCAGAAAATCTGTTTTCTAAACACTCCAAAGAAAGTGTCAAAACTAGTATAAAGTCATTAAAATTCACAGTGCTGCACCATTCAGCCATCCACCAAAACAGCAGAAACATTCTTCAATCCAAAGGTGTTGCTGGTTTAACATCACACTGTTACTACTTTCTCACCTGTCCATCTCAGATGCTTATTTACACAGAGCTTTCTGAAATTTAAAAGACTAGCACAAACACTTCTTATTAGGAACAAATTCATGATACAAAATTATTTCCTTACTTTTGGGAGGGAAGCTCTTGATCCTGAGCTTTGTGTGGTCATTGTCAAAACTGTAGTGATACCCAGTGCAACTCTGGCTGGAGCAGCATCCATGTTGATCCAGAAAGAAACCCAGGATAAAATGACAATCAGCAGGCTAGGAATGTACATCTGGATTAAATAGTATCCCATCTGACGCTCCAAATGAAACTTGACTTCAATGCATGTAAACTTTCCTAGAACATGAAATTACTTTTATAAATGCTTTTTGCACATTTGTATCTTGTTTTCTGAACACAAGTTAGATGTGTGGCCTGTTTCCTAACCTAATACTGCAAGCAGATCCTGATAACACAAACACTAGTTAGCCACTTGTTGCATACTAGCTTGGGGGAAGCATGGGACCACTGAAGTATACTGTGCCCAGTTCTTCATATTAACTGAGAAAATGAATATCAGCACAATCATTTCACCTGCATAAAATGAAAAGTAATGTTTCTTTTCTCAAAATTCAATGAACTTTTACTTTAGTCAAATATAATGTTAAGTTTAAAAGGGGACAGCATTTTTGGTATTTTATAGGCATGAGATTAAGCAACCTTGACCAGACAAATTGTGAACTACTACTCTTACAGTCCTAGGGTAGTTCACACTCCTTCTTGTTCTGCTAATGAGCTTCTGTCTGCGGATTATGTCTCACAGCAGAACCAACTCGAAGTCTACTTTGAATTTTACTGAAAGTCTGATTCCAGGAAACCTAAACCAATCTCTCATGGGAGGTGAGTGATTCTTCAAACAACTGATAGCTGCTGCACAGCAGTCCTGGAGGACAGAGGTTTTGGATTGCCTGACAGTGGAACTAGTTGTGCAGCAGGAGATGCTGAGTCCTGAGCCGCAGCAGCTCGTCAGCTACTAATGCAGTGACTGTGCTGCTCTCGAAATTACTCTGGGTTAGCTACTGTGAGGGCTCTCACTCCAGGCAGACTGCAGGAAAGCCTCTCATTCCTGAAGTGCCATGTTAATGGTTTCAAAGGACCCCTTTTGTGTTGGTTGGAAAATGAATGAAGATGCATTTTTCCTCGTTCACCCTTTCAGGGGAAGTCAGATTGTTTGCTCCTTTGTTATGATGTCCCCGTATTTTTCTGGTGATCTACAATGCTGAATGGTGGGTGCATGAGTTAGCACAAAGAGGAGTGCAGAAGCTGTTTGATAAAGGAAGGAGTGGAGACTGAATCATATCCTCTGACAGGCCAGAAGTTCTAAAATGAGTGTGCTGTGACTTAAAAGGCAGATGCTGAGAGCTGGGCAGAGGTTGTTCCTGGCCAGTCTGCCCATGGAGAAGGGGACTGGGAGGGGGTGTGGTGGCACCTGTGGCAGCAATGGCAGGAGTAGCATCATCTGTCAGAGGCTCTCCAGACTTTTGTGGCACAGCCTGGACAGTGAGTTTAGGAGAAGGCTGAGTAATAAGTTTTATCCACATTTTAATTTCACACTAAACCTGAAGGAGTAAACTACAGAGAAGACAGTAGTGGGGGTGCCAATCACAAAGTTCTCCTTTCGTGATATTTTGGGCTTCAAAATGAGAAGGCTGCATTTATAAAAATTAAACCCAGCAATTTTCATGAGACATAAATGTGACATTATTTTTGGCAGAGGCAGAACCTCTCACATTGTATTATTTCATAGAGTGAAACAAATGTGTTTGATGCAACCAGATCAGCTCTTATGCTGAAATGATGAAAGAGCTATTTTAGATGAGAGGGATTATATTTAATCTCAGAAAGAACCCAGAAAACTGTTCTCTAAATGCTGTCCCCATTAAAAAAACTCCAAGCAGCTAAATCAAAATTTTAACAGAGTTTCCTCTTCTCTTTAAAGCTAAAGCTAGAAAACACAGCATTAGAAACTCCTAAACAGCAAATGAAAGAAAAAAAACTTTAGAGTATTAACAAACACTTAATTTCCCAACATTCCATGTCTGTCCACTCTTCAGATCAGCAATGAAAACATTGTCTTTTGACATGCTATGTCTCATAAATTAGATTACACATAAAAGCTGGTGAAAATTTAATATTTTTCCTCACTGTCAATTTGATATGCTGGAGAAATAAACTAGGTTCAGAAAAATCAATACTTTAAAAATGATGAATCAGTATTTAATAAAAGAGTTAATTTTTAAATATGTTTCTTTTTAAGGATAGTAAAACAATTAGATTTTTGATCAGTTTTTTAATATTTTAAATACTTCAATGATTTTTAGGACATTAGCATTCTCTAATGAAATTAAAGGAAGTTTTGAAATTAAATCTTTCAAAAAAAAACAGAGAAAAAATTTCTTTCTATTCAGATTTAAAAATAAGTGTGACTGAATCGAATTTTCATCTCTTTTTTTTTCATTTAACCCATATTTTTCCATTACAAATTGACAATAGATACCATTGGAACAATTGATAGAAAAAAAACAGAATAATTCTCACCAGTGTTGTAGTGTTTCGTGCAATAACCAAGTTCTTTATCTTCTTTCAAAATAAACTGTGGCAAGGTTAAGCCCTCTGCGACCTGTACAGGTCCATCACTTAGCCACTCAAATATCAGATCATTCATAGTGTAGCCAACTGCAATAAAAGAATCAGCCTTTATTAGACGGCAACTGACCAGAAAAGAACGTTCTTATGTCTGAGAAACATGTCTTTTATTGCAATACATTTTATCTCAGTTACATTTTCAAATTGTTTGATTAACAACAGCACGATTCCTCTTAGTTGCTGTAACTTGGTTGCTCTAACTACACCATTACTCTATTAAAAGCAAGAAGTAAACACTGTTATATTCTCAAGTACTGCCCTGGTTTGCCACCAAAAACTAATTTTGCTGGCCCAAACCCAGTCTAAGATTCTCTGGGCACAAAGGTAGGTGACAACACACAGTTCATAGCCGTACAGCTAAACCTTTTCTTCCCTAAAAAAAAAAAGAAAAACAAACAAACAAACAAAAACCACCAAACCGTCCCCCCCAAAAAAACAACAACCAAAAAAACACAACAAAAAAACAAAAAACCACAACAGGCTGGACTGGTACCTACTGAATATTGGGAACAATTGCTGGAACCTGCCAGAGTGTGAGCCACTCCCCACTCCTGATTGTTACCTGGGCAGGCTGAGGCAGTGCTGTGGTGTGTGCTAGTTCCCCAGTCCATGCCCTGCTGTGTTTAGCACACCAGCTTAGGCATAACTAACAGGACCTCTGCTTCACTGGGTATTTCGCTTCCGTTTCCCAAAAGTGAGCCTAGCTCAATCAGACATAGCAAATCCCTGGCTATGTAATAATTGTTCTCACTTCCCTGAGATTTAGTCATTTCTCCCACACAGCATTGCTGTATTTACCCCTGAAAGTGATGCAGCTCTGATGGGTAAGGTGGTGTGACCCAGGAGGGAGAAAGATAAGGGAGCAGGAACAGCGCAGAAACAGGCAACCCTCACATTATGGTGATAAACATAATTCCCTTACAAAACAGGAATACTGAGTCTCACCACACAAATGTGATAATGTAAATACAATCTAATCAATGAATTTTAGGGTAAAAACATGTTATTTGATTGATAAAGCAACTGGGCACTCACAGCTCTCTAGCTGCATTGTACATGTTTGTACATCCATAGGAAAATTCTTCAAGTCCATGGGACAGGACAAGGTTAAAGTAAGCCTAAAATTAGAGGGGAAAAAACAAATGTTAGACATCTACAGGTTTCATTTGAAGTCCCATACTTAGAATTCAAAGGATCAAGACCAAATCTTAACACTTCAAAGGCTGGGCTCATCTCCCCTTTGAGTTTTTAAGCATGTGAGAGCTGTGGAGACAAAATGTGTGAGCAAAGGGGGCACTTGCAGCCTGCCCTGGCTGAGCAGAGCAGAGGCAGAGAAAACAACATCAGGTTAGTAATACATGCTCTCCACTAATGCATCAGTGAATGTTTTATGTACAATACTGAACCAAACAATCCAAAAGCTGAAATGCCTGGTCATGGGACATATGTTTTTAAGTTTTATTTTGGGAAAGCAAAAAAAAAAAAAAAGGAAACAACAACCATGAGGTTTTTTTTAATAGAGTGCTTTTGTTCTGTTGGAAAAATGAGTCCCATTTCCAAGTCTTCATTCTTACTGCTTAGCCACTAAAAGAAGGAAAAAAAAACATTTAACGGTAAAAGAATCACATTGCATTAAAGGAGTACAGATAGAAGAAAGTAAGCCTAAAGGAACACAATCATACAAAATATATTTCTCTTTTAATTTTTCAGTTGTTATTGTCCCAGATAAAGCAAAACTTTACTTAAATGGGAATACTTGTAATGTTTCTTTCTTTCTTCCTTTTTTTTTTAGTAGATTTAACCTTTTAACATTTTACTGAAATCTATTTCAAAACTGTCTCTTCTAGGGTTTTTTTTGTTTGTTGTTGTTGTTTGGGGGGGGGTGTTGTTGTTGTTGTTGGTTTCGTTGGGTTTCTTTCTGTGTGTGAGAAGAAACCATTTTTAGCTAACCAAGATATTGGGATGGCCTAATTAAAAACAACTAGCTTTGGATTAGGATTTTGTTTTAAATAATATTTTAGAAGTATATTTTTATTTCTGATTACATCCAGCATGAAAAAAAAACCCACTCTGAAACAAAGAATGCAAAAAAACCCAAACCTTCTGTCCCCATTTATTATGAAGGGTAGTAACAAGACTGTCTGATTTGAAGGGACACTGAAACATTAACACATATAATGACAATAATTTTTTAGTTGTCAGTGAACCCACAGGTCAGCTGTTTATAAGTATAACCTTGAAACTATGTTGTCCCACAAATGTATGTGATCTCTACAGAGAAATACTTGACTAAATTCTGTCTCCCACGGTGATTTCATGGTTCTTACCACCTACAACTGATTCAAGGTCTTTCAGTCTATTTCTTCACCATGTGAAGTTTTGGGGACCACCTGGCAGGAGTTTCTAGCCATAAAATCACTGTGACAAAAAGATGATATTTAGGTAACTGAGATCAAAAAATCTCTAAGATCACATTCAACATCACTGCTGTTGCCTACATGCGGGCTACCTAGAAAAAGTCACACTATTTTTATCTTGACACAGTCTTCAGTAAACAAGATGATAGTATCTGGAAATTAGAGATCACATTTATATGGCAGTGAGATAATGAAAAGTCCCCAGCACTGTTCTCAACATCACCATAGGAAGTAAATTCACATTTTACCTTTGGGACCAAGTAGCAGAAATATTAAAAAAATAAAATTGTCATCTAGGGAAAAAGTTTATTCAGTAGGTGTGTAAGTGTCATTGAAAATCTGTCCTTTCCTGATTTCAATATTTTAAGTCCTTGCAAATGTTAACTAGTCTTATTTTTGCTAGGTAATTTCCTGCCTTAAAGATTCAGCTAATTAAGTTGCTAATTCCAAGCATTAACAAAACAGTGCCTCTGCCTCTTCCCTGAAACACTGCTATATCCAACTCCCTTCTTTTCAGTCATCTTCTAAATGTGGCTTAGATGTTTTAAGTTCTTTTCAAACATGCCTTTATGCAAATGCAGCCTTTGTAAACACATCATTTGTTTGCATTCATTGAAGTAGGCATGGGCTATTCACCCCTTGGATTTTACTGACTGTCAGGTGTGGACTGCACATTGACTTTTCTTCCTTTCTCCTTCATCCCTTTCTACACCCTCAAAATTCAAGTAATCTCGGTATTTGACTACATAAATGGTCAGGAAAGTCCCTTGCTATTTTAATATCAAATTTATGAGAAAGCAAATACACCCAGTAGCAGCTTTCAAGATTCACAAAGAAAAAATAATCTGTCTCCATGATAGAAGGTAGATATATATATATATTTTTTTTCCCCCTGGAGGTGAGATAAGAAAATTATGTAGGCTCATTTTGTAGGTACACACAAAACCTAATGTCTTACTTTCTCTTCCTAATCATTGTTGTCTTTCAAAAAGACTTAATTATTCTCTTATCATCCTGAAAAATAATTTCTATTCACTGTGTTGATGAGCCTAGCTCAAGACATCATGCCCTTATAGTTTTACCTCTACCTGTTGTTCACCTCAGCACACTAGCCATTCAGAATTAACATCTTTGCCTCTAATCCCTTTTAACAGCAGTAATTCAAGTGTTGAAACAAGTGGTTAGAGACTTATATCATCCACAGATCCACTGATTTTCAACAAAATCACTATATACCAAAAGTTCAGCAGCTGGAATTTGAAATAAATCCACTGAAGTCCATGGTAGTGGGTTAATTTATACCAGTTGACTCCTTTTCAGTAAAACTATGAGCCTGCAAATGTTTCCAAACCCTGGTGACATGTCACTACTTCTAGATCTATGTTAATAAGGACATAGGGTCATAAACAGAAAGTGTTAGGTAGATACAGTTACCCACACTGGTGATAATAAGTGCCATTGACAGAAAATGTTTCAGCAAAATGAATGTCTCACACTTGGCAAATTTAAGAAGGGGCTCTGGAGGTTTGGAGCAAAGACCAAATTTAATGGGGAATTACACTGATGAATACTTTAATTGTTAATAAAACAGAACAAACTGCTACAGAAGAATTATTTTATTTTCCAGGCATCCTGCCACCAAGGCAGTTGAGATGCATAAACAACAGATTGGTGGTGGAGAACCATAAAACACTGATGGGAAGTGCTTTATGAACCATCTGCAAAACTGAAGTGAGAAGAAGCTGACTAGGGACTTGACTTTGCCTCCCATCACCTGAGCAGCCCCCACCCCAGGCCAGCCAGCCCCAGGTGGCACAGCTGGCTCACAGAAAGCTCTGGGCCTGAGCACATTGTGTTTTCCAGCTGAGCAGAGAGGGCTCATGAGGGAGAAGCAGAGACTCACGTCTCCAGTGCCTCAGCACACCAGGCAAAGTGCCAGGGACAGCAAGCTGCCTCAGAGAAGAGGCAAAGCTGCTCTCTTCTTTCCCTCCCTGCTCCCTCACCCAACCCACAGCCAAGGAAGACTCAAACCCTGGAATAATGCAAATAAGAGTATGAACAGGACAAAATACAGAATCAGAGCCAGAAAACAAAGAATGAACAATTTGCTGCCACTGTGACAAAAATAATAACTAACTAAATAAATAATGTCACTGAACAGTACTGTAGCACAGACAGGGCTACAATCCAAGTACTCCAGAGCAGCATTCTCTCTATTAGGTTTTGGACCTTCTTCCTGAGGATTCCCTCACACACCAAGCAGGTCCTTCTGAGCAGCATCTGCTGACACCGTAAATGCCTTCAAAATGCAGCGGGCACTGCTGGGATTTCTTCACTCAGCATTTCATTCAAACTCCCCTCTTTTATCCCCTAGTTTCACTAGAAAGCACTGAGATATCACTAAGACTTGGGTTGTGGGCCTGTCCCTCTTCCCAGCCCCACTCAAAATCTGTAATTTCTGGTCACCTCAGGGACCCACTTATAGCATCACTCAGAGGTCTACATCCCCCAGTTTCTGTAGGCAGGAAGGCAATGTCCTCCAGCCTGTGGCCTCTGTCACAGAAGTCAGAATAAGGCATCTCATGGGAAAAAATAAATAGCCTGACTGCTTAATCAGAAACTCTCATACTGGTTATCTTTCACACCTGAACATATTTTGCAATGTTGGTGTTTTCTCCTGCTGTGAGCAGCCATGGCCCCAGATGGGCCAGCAGCAGAGGTCAGCACAGGCACTGCTGCTGCATCCAGCCATCATCCTCCCAGGAAAAGGCAGTGGAGGGCTCACACATACATGCAGCCAAAGGGGCTCAGAGGTATTTATGTACAGTGCAACCAAGTCCTGGGCTCAGCACTGGGGCTGAGATACTGTGTTTCCTGGTCACCCTTCAACCACTCCTGCCTTTATCCTGTTCTGTCTCCAGCCTGGAGACGTTTTCCCCATATCCTCCTGTGCCTGCCCATCTACCCTACATCCCTCCCAGGGACACCAACATGACACAGAGCCCGGACATTTTCTGTTGCCTCCTGGTCTGTCCTCACACCCTTTCCCTTTCCTTCTGCTGTTTACCAATTCCTGTCAAATGTCACTCCCACCTGCTTTCAGGGTATTGTCTTGAGGCCAGTCTGCCTTTGACAACTAACCCCCAAAGCAGCACCATCAGTAGAGGGCAAGGCTCTTGAGTTTAAAAAAAAATTAAAAATCAATATAAATAAAATGTTTGTAAATAGATTATTCCAATCTCGTTCTTTCACTTGAGGGTTTTGAATGCTGGGGCTCCTGACCATCACACCACTTCTCTGATAATCTCCCAATGCAACAAAAACACTTCAGAGTATTACTCAGACAGACTGCTTGTGAATGGTCTGCAGCACAAATCTGAAGTAATGAACTGCTAGTATTGGGTTGAACACTTAGAGAATTCTGTTTACACATTATATAATACAGGGCTTTTTAAAAATAAATTTAAGAGAATATATAATTTTAACTGCAGCAACCACTGAACTGTATTCTAACCCACTCCTTTACAAGCAGCTATCCCTCCATAGCCTGATGTCTTGCAAGACACCAAAAATTTCCCTTGATCTCAGTGACATCTCATCCCAGAGGAGGACACTGGCTCCACAACAGAAGGGCCCTGGGGAGGATAATACATGGTATATCATGACAGGGAAGTATTATTTTCATCAGTTATTCTGAAAGAAAGGTTGATTGTGAGTGGGCTACAGAACATCAGCCTCCTCACAGAGTTTTTTCTAATGATAAATAACTAGTATTAGTCCTGTTATGTATAGAAATACTGTTGGGAATTTTAAAAGTCCTATAGATAAGGGCACAAATCCTTCCGTCTGCAAAAAACCCCCATGATTATCTCCTCACTAGCATGAAAAGCAACAAATGCCTCAGCATGAGTAGGCATCATGTTAAAAATAACATTTTGTTTCTATTCTTATCCCTTCATTCTTTCACACTACGCCCATCTGTACCTCATCTGCTGCTGGGACAAGAGATTTCACAATCTAGGATTTTATGCTGCAAATACCAGAACATAAATAGCACATGCATGATCACTGGTAGCATTGGCTATGTGCCATTTTTATCAAAAGAATAATACCTGTGCAAATGCTTCAGTGTTGGATTTAGTGAGACAAGTGGGATTTTTTTTTTTCCAGCATTGTTAAATCTAAAGATGCTATTGTAAATTGCAAGGTTTCTGGTACTTTTTCTTGAAGCTCCAAGCTGACAATAAAGTTAAAGATATTTTAGTGGTACATTTTTTCTTTGAAAGATTAAACTCTTGATCCTTCTAGCTGCTGAAATAACATTAAAATATCACCTAAGCACAAGCAGACAAAGTTCCCTATTAAACTGGCAAGGGAGATGAAGTTGCACAGCAACCATGACAGCATTGCATGACACAGGAGCAAATGCCATTTAGGCTAGTGACACTGGAACAGGGAGGAGAATCTAAAATCTCTATATATTCCTCCCAGCCCCCTCTCTTGGGTGCCTGAAAGAAGGGCACACACACTGATCACTTATCAGAAGGAAAAAAAAATCACAGTGGCATTCTTTTTTAAATGTCTTTTCATTTTGTAGTCCATCTCATTATTTTTTCAGGGACCTGACTCATCATTTTGAATGTCAATTCTGGTAATTTTCACAGTCTACAGGCTTTGTCCTGTTAAATGGAACAGTCAAACTGACTGGATTTTTTTCCTTATTTTTGAGGAGTCCCGGAATTCCTCTCTAATATTTGTCATGTTCTGCAGCTTCATTTCTGCCAGGTGGGAATGTGCTTAAGCAGAGGTTAGAGGAGACGTGGAACCCTCTCTGCTATGGCAAAATGTGAGTTATAGGCTGGAGTTTGATGTACTGCTGTTTCTGAGCATGTTCTCACTCCCTCCAGTGCTTTGCTTTGCTTCATGTACTGCTTAACAACACAGGAGCTGGCACAGAGCAGGGTGGTGAATTTCTCATTTCAGGCATCCCACTTCTCATTGTAATGCAATCACTGTCTGCAGATACACAATGCCAGCACATGAGCTGCCAGCAAATGATTTTCCAATTATTGCTCAAACAAATCTATGAAATTAGATTCAAATGTGATTGTATGTAGCAGTTATATTCTTAAAGCACCTGTTTCCTTTACGTGAGGAACAGTATTTCACCTTTTCTTTTTTTCTCTGTCATTTTCTATCTTAGTTTTCCTGCAGTGTGTGTTTAGTATGGTGTTGCTTTCCTCTTGGCATGATGACATCTCTGTTCTAAGCCATATATTTCAATCCAATTGGCAAAAGAACATTGGATTTATCCCTGGAATCCTGTTCTAGGAAAACAGGCTTTTTTGTACCATTTAGGAAGAGTTCCTTCCCCTACATCATTTTGCACCTAACCTTTAACTGCTCCGGTGCGAGTTCAATGGTTAAATGAAGTGATTGATCACCAGCAGGACAGGCATTGCCAATAGCCATAAGGAGGGTGGTACACACTCATAAGTATTGGCTGTGCAACCATCCCGTTGGCACAGATATCCAAAAGTAGCCACCTGCCAGTATTTTTGATCCTGCCAGCCAAGATCAACTTCATGTCTATAAATTGGTCTCCAGCAGCATTTCTCACTTTTTTACTTAGAACAAAGTCTTCCTTTTAAGTTGAGACACAGGAATATAGGGCTGGAGAAGTGACATTTCATGCCATCACATCTGATCATCTGCTTTCACCCAGAGTCACATCCTCTCAGCCTTTTCAAAAATAATCAAAGTTCATTTCATGGTATCTAGTGTGTGTGTCCCCATTTCTGTTGGAATATCGTTGCAGGAATTCAAGGTGTATGTGGCTGTAAATTTGTAACTTCCTCTGTGAGCTTACTTATGGCCAGTTCAGAGCCATTTGTTCTCCTGGCAGCATTGTCCTTTTATCTAAGCAGCTCCTCTCTTGTGTTTGTATTTCCCTCCAGTGCTCTCTGCCTCGTCTAGGGATGTGTGTGGCAATAGAGGAAGGAGTGAGGCGGTACACACTCAGATATAATGCTCACATCCCTGCTTTGCTTTAAATGCATTATGAAGTGAAAAGCAACTAATTTTGTGTCATTAAAATGTAAATTATTCTTTTCTTAAGCAGTATAATCAATGGGGTTTTCACAATAGCTATGTTAGTTGCATAACAAAGTACCCACATCAGGCTTTATTATTTATTTAGTAGATTTTTGTTGTTGTTGTTATTCAAAGCAAGTACTTTAGATACAACAGGAAAGTAAGGGTATTGGAAACGTGGGGTTAGATCCTCAGACTGAATTTGTAGATTGGCAGGGAATGAGAAAGAAGGGAATGGGTGATGCAGTTAAGAAAGTATTTGGAAACAGCCCCAAAGGATGAGAAGAATCTGAGTTCATTTATTTAAAAGGCTCCCAAAAGAAGGGCCTAGAGTGGGGCTGGAAGGAGAGGCAGGAGTAAGGGCAAAAAGGAAAAAGCAAGGAAGGGTGAAAACCAGAGAGCTAATGATAATCCAAGGACATTGGGTTCAGCTGTAATGACAATGGCTGCTTTTCCCACAAAAGACTGCAATTTTTTTGCTTCTGGAACCATTGTTATTATTGTCATCATGCTTATGGGAAGACAAATTTGTCAAATTCACTGGATTCACACAGCATACAGCCACAATTTGGGAAGTGTCCGTGTCCCAGTAACATTGTGCAGCATAATAGAGTTTAGTGATTGTAGCTCTATAAGGCCTCAGCCCACAGTACATATTTACTGTCAAACACCAAAACGTTTTAGATGTTCTCTATTTCAGTTAGCATTTCCATTGACTATTCTTCAACGTTTTGGTTTGGTTTAAATGTAGAAAACTAACTTTGAGGTATATGAAGACATTTTATGCTTTTGGAAAGTCAGAGCATTTAGAATGGAGTCGTGTACAGCTCTGCCAATGCAAGAATGAAATAATTTTCAATGAAAATGTCCCTGTGATTATTGACATTCACTTCTAAGGGACTTTCCAAGGGAAAATTGGAAAAACACGCTGTCAATACCAGTGTTTTTCTGATAGGACCTGAGGTAACAGATAGGTTCGAGTGAGGTGGGAGTTTAATAAGCAAACAGACATGTCAGTCATGATAAATGTCTCCAGGACCCCACCTCTGTCAATCTGTCACATGAAAAGACAATGCTGCTAGTAAAATCCAAATCCTCTTAAGTCCTAACACTAGATTGTAAAATAAAATTTTAATCATTAAAGCACAGAATGCACACAGAGCTGTAGAACAAAAACATTTCTACCACTCTGCTAGGCTAGACTGTGCTGGGACATGGATGATTTACACATAATGGGTATTAATGGATCCTTATTATCATTTAGCTGATAAAGTCTGTATCCCAAAGTTGTTTTAGAAAACCTACACCTGACTTCACTGTAACGTGATAACATATTCTATAATAGCAATTGAAAAAAATCCAAGACTATTCTTATTTAAAACAATATATTTCAGCAGGATAGTGAACTTTTTGGCATGAGCAATCTGTTGCAGAGGGACCAGCAGTGCTATATATTTCCTTAATCTGCTTTTCTTTCCTATAAGGCAAAGGACACGAGTACAGAGGAGACTACAAAACACAGAAGTTTCTCTCAGAAAAGCTGGATTATAAAAGTGCTGTGGATTACTTCTGATGATTTGTGTGATGGACATGGCAGTCATAACTCCTGACCTAACACCAAGTGGTGTGTGGGGTCATGGAGGTGCAGGAGGGGGTTGGCTCAGTGTTCTGTCCCTCAGTGCTATGGCCACACTAGGAAGAGCTGATTTTGGAAATTCCTGGGTAAGGCAGCTGCCGTGGGAGGCAGCGTTGCAAACAGATGTACTGTTTTCACAGATACTTCTCTTGGCTTGCATAAGCAGGTGAGGGCTTTGGGCTGTACCACTCCCCCTTTCAGCTGCTTGTTGTGGAATGAAGGGCTGGTAACCATTCCCAGAACAGCTCTACAAGTAGAGCAATCCAACATCTTGAGCCTTCTTTGTTTCCTAGTGCCCTACAGCACAGAAGTGCTTTCTAGCAGACACTCTGCCCTCAGCCATAGTAACATTTACAATTAAAACTAGGTCGATAGTTGAAACCACAAGGAACTAATTGTCCACATAACTAACAGTTCTGGCACTGGGAAGAAAAAGAAAGACAAAAAACCAGATATTTTGAAAGACTCGAGGAAATTCTTCCTAGGTAATTAATGGGTCTTTGAACAGGAATAGCAAAAATAGGGGAAGAAATGTAAATTGTGAATTTGCACATATCTCCTCCCTAGAATTCCAAGTGTCTCTCTTGTCAAGTTATGCAACACATTCTAAAATCTTCTCATATTTAAAAAATACGTGGTAATCTGCTTTGTAACTATTTCTGGATAAATACACTGGCACTACAATTCAGAGCAAAGCTCAACTGGGAGTGTTTTCTGGAGCAGCAAGTAAAAAAAAAAAAAAA
>VXBB01023970.1:243558-253747 GCA_013399915.1 Illadopsis cleaveri
ATATATATACATATATTTGCAATGCTTTTACCTTCCTGACCAATATATTCTAGATTCAATCTGTGGATCAATATTATGGTTGAATTATATCACCTTCTGAATCAATCTCATATGGCTGAGATGCACTGAAAATATTAAAAAGAGAAGGAGGCAATTAATGCAAAAAAAGCTCACAAACCTCAAATAAAACCACTTTCTATCACTTTCCTAAAATAAGCTTTTAGGCAGATGCTAATATTCTGAGCTGGCTGGCAGCCTGAAATGAGTTTGTGGGAATCAGGTAGCACACATGGGTGGCTCAGAGAGAATATAAAGCCTTCTGTGAGTTTATTTAGCATTTCCCTGATGTCCCAGGTGTCCTCAGGGGGCCAGAGAAGACACGATCCTTGACCCTGGACACAAAGCCCGTGCAGTGGGGTGTGCAGTGCAAAATGAAGGTGTCATACAGAATGTGAGTGCCTGGAACAGGATTCTTGCTACCATCACACAGTGCTGGAACACTTTCCAAGTGCAGAACCTCCTCCAAAATCCAATCTATGCAGAAATCAGTCAAGGATTGGGAGCAGATGAGTCACAAGTATCTAGGGGGTGACATTGTGTAGGTTATGATTTGAACTCTTATCGTTTTTTCAGCATACAATATAAACACAATTACAAACATTTCTTGTTGACTGCTCTCTACAGAGTGCTTTAAAATAAAAGTTATAGCTATTTAACAGTTTTTGAATTGTTCTATTTGAATGGAACTGAGATTGATCTTGACTAAACTGAAGTTGCTTGCTGAATATAACTTTGCTGTAATTGCAGACTTCTCAAAATACATGTGCCTCTAAGAGCTGTTGCTACATCTCCAGTGACAATAGCACATATTTGCAGTATTAAGTAGTTCTGGGTTCCCTCCACAAGGCTGTAGTTTTCCCTGCAGCACCCAGAAGTGCAGACCTGTTACCCAGCTATAGAGCCTGAGGCTGCATACAGCATGCTATCTGAGATCAAAAAAGGTATTGACGTAATCATATGAGCATGCAAACATATAAAAATGGGGTTGGATCACTGAAGTTATGATTCAGAGGTGGGTACATGAACCATCAACAACTTTTTATTTTCTATAACAACTCCCAGGGAATTAAATATAGTTGTAGGAATCTGCAAGCATGAGCATCATTATTATTGTAAGGCAAACTCTGATGGAAATCTATTATATGCCTCTTCTGTGCTGTGTTAGGCTCGTTTCTTTGACCAACTATACAGGAAAAGGACGAAGAGCCTCATGCTTACCACAGGGTGAGATAATTCTTAGCCAAGCACTGCAGTGGAGGTGATACACAGCCCAGACTCTCACTCACCCTTTCATGATTTTTCTGAGCACCCGTATCCCACACCCAACGTCTCATTTTAGTAAAATACGGACCATGAACTGCTGTCCCAGGTGACTTCCCAAGTTCTATTCAGAAATGGCAGGTTTGGCCAGTTCAGCCTCCTGCATGGTGTATTTTCATGGTTTTGGTGCAGTATATAGAGAAGAGGGATATCACTGCCATATAATACACACACCTTGCTTCCGGCCCATTAATTACCAGGAGCACTTCTAAACTCACTTTATGCAAAGAACGGTTTGTATTTATGCAATATTAATTTGATCTTGATTTTGTTAAATTTGGAAATACAATAAGACAGCCTACCTGCTACATCCCAGAGGCATTTGTGAAGTGCCTTAAACACTTAAAGCACACTAAATGCTAAATGTTAAATATCTCAATTACAGGCAAAGTGCTATTGGTGCAGCAGTGAACATTCACAATGTACTGAAAACAATCACTAAAATATTCTTGTTTGTTTCTGCATAGCACAGCTACAAGCAGCTGACATTGAAGTATCTAGCCCAGTATCTAGAGAGTAAAGAGAAGTATTTCTAATTGCTCCTGATTTCAAGTTTCCATACTCCAGAAAGTTTTCTTCCCTGTAAAGTGTTAAAAAATTATATGCGGTGTTAGATGTGCCAGGTTACTCTGTTACTGTTGTGTGATACAAATGAGAAGCAATGAGCTTTGCTTAGTGCTTTCTTGGAATATTGCTTACTGTGCTTCAAATTAATTTGCATTTAGGTGTGGGAATTTTACAAACATGATACTGCAGCTCAAAATATCACTTTTGCTGCATGAGCAAATGTCAGGAAAACTCTCCATCTGCATTCAGAGCAGCACCCAGCTGCACTGATTCCTCCACTGAGACAGTGTCTGATGTCATTGAAACAAACAAATGCATTCATTTCTTTCTCAGGGTGAAACAGGAAGTATTTGTAAGTGACAGCATATTTATCACTCTGTTAGTGCTGGTACCATCCTTGTATCCTATTATTTTTCTCAGACTCTTCAGGTAGGATAATGTGAAATCCTGCTCAGTAACCCTGCTCCATCTGTCCAAATATCACTGGGTTCTTATCAAGGAATTTCCACAAGAATTATGTAAGTGGATGAAGTTCCATGCTGATATTTATTTATTTAACCTCCTAAAGAACACGACTATCCTGAGCCTGGATGAATAGTAATTCCTTAATGAAACTGCAGTCAAAACCACTATACTCCATCAGAAATAACTGCCTTCTAACCTAATGTGCTTTACAGATGAGCAAATTCACTGAACAACCTGTTAAACGAATACTATTGAAGTGGTTTACTTTCCACAATGCAAGAAAGGCAAAAGCCAAGAAGCATTCCCAGGAAGAAAAAAACTCCAGTAATTACTTCATTTTAAACAATCCTAAGAGCAATAATAGAGTGTCTTGCATCTTTGACTACCACTATTAAGCAATTAATGGCTCACAGTTAGCTGAATGTCAAGCGAATACTGCAGGTTGTTTGCTGCTATTTATGCCTGTGGAATGTAATTTTGTTTTTCTGCTTATGTCCCATTTCATCAGGTCATATCAAATCATATTTTGTCAGTGTTTATTATTTCAGCTAAATCTAGTCCCATGACACATACTTCATTCCACTTAGTATTAAAAACAAATGCTTTCCATAGTTCCAGGTGTTTTTTTAAAATGTGACTAGATACATCCAATTAGCCAGTGACTTGCATGTCAAATTTATTGCATATCAAGCATGTTTTTACTTAAAGTGTTGAGCAGTTATTTAAATTAATATTCCCCTTTACTTTTCAATTGCAACCGACAGACTACTGAACAGAGGATTCCCTCTTTGCAAGAGGAGTGACTTGAGCTAGTGCTAATGGGAATTACTGAGGCATACCATGAAAGTTCTAGACAGCCTCAAGTTTTCAACAAGACCAAGTACCACTGTGCCACTTAGAGACTATTTTGCAAGAAGTAAAATGTTAGCAAAGAAACACAAGCAAATTTTCCTTCTACCCTGCTATTACTAAGTCTCATTTTGGTTTTACACATGGGACAGCAAAAAATTAAACATCTACTTTGCATTCAGAAAAACAGGGAGGGAAAGAAAGGAATGAAGAGAAAAAAATAAAATTAACTGGTTTACCTGATACTGTACAACACCTTTCCAGTTTTAGAAATCCTCAGCAACTTGTTGTCTGTTGTGACATCATGGAAATTTGCTCCCTTCTCATTGGCAAAGAATAAATCTGGCTTCCAAATAGAATCCAACATAGAAGGATCCAAATCCAGGGAATCATCAGGATATTCACTGTAAGCCAGACGTGAGTCATTCCACTGCTGTCTCAAAAAAATGTTCACTCTGTAGTCCTACAGAAATGTCATGTGAAAAGGTTACTAAGCCACGAAAACTGGAAGCCCACTTTAGCTTGCTTTATGTTCTTAGACTTACTGCAGTACCAGCATTACAGCAAACATTTGTGTTATCCTTTGAACATCAGAGTTGTCATTTGAAAATAAAGTTGTCAAAATGCTGCATTGAACCATACTAACACAACTCATACATTTTCCAAATCAAAATTCCTTCAGCGACGAGAAAAATATTAACTGCAATCTCCACAATTTAATGTATCCCTCTTTCAAATGTTGTGGATTACCTAAGAGATATTTGGAAATTCACATTGTAGCTAAATATATACAATTTTATCAAAGATTTTATAAAATTACCAATTTAAGTAAATTGATTCCAATATGTAAGTCATTCATGTCTAACATTCTCATGAAAAGTTTTTAAATCCAGTGCAGCCAAAATTGTATAGATGAAATTAAATCACCACTTCTTATTTACTACTTGTCTCCTTTTCCTATTTACGGTATGATTTCAGTGTATGTTCGTTCATTTACTCCTCCCTGTCTGAATCCCATTAAAATTGGGCTGATTGTATTCTTCTGCTTGGTGGTCTGCTAGTCACAACTGGGAAAGGCAGCAATTACTTAGAGGTTCATTTAGAACCAACATTAACACTGTGTCAATAACTGGTTATTAAAGGGGAGTGCAAAGAGAGCTTTCAGGTTCTAAACTCTCTGCAGGGAATGGGAAGAAGCAAATGCTTCCTCTCCTTACCCTAGGTTTCCAAAGTCAGCAAATAAGATCTTCATCTCTCTGAAACTGCTACTTTAAATTTGTTTGTGGACATTCTCTTAGAAATACCATCTACTCTTCCCCTTTAAAGAGAAATATTTAATAATATTTGTATTGATAATATTACCTGAAGGAATGCTTTATCAGATAATTCTGCTGACAGTACAAAACATTAACATTAGGATTTGCTTTATGGTAGCAGAAGTACATTAAAATGGCAACACTGTGCTTTTGACTTGGAAAATGTATGAGCTGGCTGGGTTTTAGTCAGGTAACTGAACTGTATAGAAAATAAGTTGTCACCCTTGAAATGTAGATAAATATTCTCACTGTGATCAGGGCTGCAGAAAGCAGCTTGACCAATAAGCAGACTGTGAATGAGCCCCTCCAAGCTTCAGTTTTCACCCCCTTTGCTCCCTGGGGTGGTAGTGAGGTGTGCTGCTGCCCTGATAGAACATTTCTGACATCCAAACTGATGCAGATTTTGAAGCCAATGGGAAGATCCTTTACAATCCCAGCAGGTGAATAACTTTTCTTTCTTTGTTTTTCATATTCATTTTGCTCTTGGGTAGATGTGATTCAAAACAGGAATGTTGACTAATCAGAGCAAGACAGACCTGAGAGAGGTCTCAAGAATAGCATTTATTAAAGATACTTACAAAAGCCTATATCTGTTTTTCACAAGTCATTGTACTTTTTTATGGTGATCTTGTTTCAGACATTTAAATATCAAATAGCTACTTGCAGTTCTTAGCTTTTAAAATGTCATCACATCTTGTGAGGATACACCATCCATAGCCATACTATCCCTTATTTCTTGGTCTTAGAAACTGACAGTGTTTTATGTTTATAATGTGTCTTTAAGCTTATATTTAAGCATATCTGTGTCTCAGTGTTCATATGGGACAGCTTTAGCTGTAAATCCAGGAATGCACTGATTCTAATTCTGCAGAAAAGAAGGCAGGAGCAACTACTGATAGAATAAAATTCCTACAACTAGTTGTGAGACTGCCTTTAATTCTTCATTGTAATATGATATATAATGAAGTCTATGGAAAACAGTGGGATTTTTTCCGCCATGACATAGAAATCATAAATAAGTCAGATCAGTAAATTATATAGAAATGTCTAAAAATTGCTTTGATGAACTTCAGTGGTTGGTGATTTAGATAATAAAAAAACAGTCTGAAAAATCTTTATTCATAGAAGGGATTGCCTATGATAATATATATTATACCAAAATCATAAATAGTGCCAATAAGATTACACTATATTTTTCAATATATGTCTTCATAAATTTATCAGAGTCATCACACCAATAAATTTAGAAATGCTTTCCCTCTGCAAGCTTTGTTGTTAGAAGCAAAACATAAGTGAAATCTTTGTTTACATCTGATAGTCTTTGCATATATATGTGTAGATATTTTAATAGAAATAGAAATGTAAATATAACATGCACATCACAAGAACAGCATTATTTTTTCCTCCTGTGCTTGCTTTATAAGCAATTGAGAGAGATATGTCTTTACAGAGTCAGACCTAATCATGTGCAGAACTTTGAATTTACTTTTCCTGAGCTACCAGTGTAACTATGTTTTGAGGGAAAATTCTCTTGAGAATGGTAGAACAACATGGAGTTGAGGCAGACACTACAGTGTGTATTTTGCAAGGTCCTGAGGGTAGAAGTGGGTGGACTGTAGTAATGCACTCCTACACAACCACAAGTACACCTACTCTACAAATTCTTTCTGACAGCACCACCATTCTGAACAAGGAGTGTGGACCTGAAGATTCAATCTCAGATGCAATACCAGTGTCAGCAATAGCTCAAGGCAACTCACATAAACAGTTTTCCTCTGTTCTCAAGCCATAAGCTCAGAGTAATACAAACATACTGAAAGAATATTAATCTGATTAGATTTAGTAGCTCTATCTGAAGATTGAGGGACTTGATCCACAGATATACTTAGTTTGTATTACAGGAATATAGATAGATAACATTTTTCATCAAATCTAAATCCAGATTCACTGCCCAGAGCAAAGTTGGATCGCTTTGGCCTCAGGCACTGCTGTGGCAGGAGGAGTGCAGGGGAGCCCCCTGCCCTGTACAGTGCTGCTTTCTGTCTCAGAACCAGCGCTTCTCTTTGGTCTGAGCTTTCCTCCCACCTTTCCCTCCAACAGCAGTGATTGCCCAGGAGTTGAGTTGGGAGTCTGAAACAAACAGCAGACTTAGTTGGCTTTCCATCAATAGGAGGGGTTTGCCAAAAAGACTACCTCTCTCTAAATCCTAAAGATGAATGCTGACTGAAAAGCAGTGGTTTGATGACCTATTCCAAGGCTATGCAACAGAAAAAGCACTTGGCTACCTATGGGCATCCCCTATGCATCCCCAATGGCTTCAGTGGGAGCCTTTTATTTAGTTAAAAGCACACACGTGAATTAATCAGGATTGAATAAGCTTATTTATAATTATGGGGCTTTTTCCTCTGGACGGGAGATAGTATCATACAGCCAGCCACAGCAAAGCTTTTTAAATTAAGAAATGGCAATTTCTTATGCTAACATAAGTACTCAAAACAAAACTGGAGTTTGAATCATACACCGTGACGGAGAACCTGCTGCACAGTGTCAGTCATTGATTATAGGGCATAATGACGATAATAATGTCCTCACAGTTAGTCATTTCTGTAATTAACAATTAGTTTGTCAATGTACAAACCACTCTTAACTTCCCCTACAGCTGATAGCTAAAAAATCCTGGTCATTAGGAACACTGAACATCTGAATTCTTTGGGATGCTGCCCAGGGTGATGTAGATTACTCATCTGTGATACTCAACAGCAGTCATCCTGTACAGTGAATTTTCTACTGAATACTGCATGTGTAAATACTTCCTAAAATAGATACAGAGTTTACTCTTATAACTGCTTTATTCAGTGAAGTTATTCAGAAACATCTTTTTCTCTTTCTGTGCAAGTTAGGTCTTATATTAAAGACAAATAAATCAAAGAAAATTTTCAACTATATCATCTTGACTCTGGTCTTTTTTTTTTCTATTTTCATTTTGGTATAAAATATATGTCATTTAATAAGGAGGAAAAACATTTATTTTGCAGGAAAAATAATCTATTGGGGTACTGTCCCATATGTGCATTACAGAGCAGAAAGACATTTACATCTGCATTTTGTTTCTCCATGTCCTTGGGAATAAATCTCATGAAGATTATATGGAATTCATCCATCTGAATCAGCATAAAATCCTCTTTTATTTCTTAATGTAAGGTTTTAGCTTTTAGACGAGTGTGCTGGACATTGGAGTTGTGCTGGCCTTTCACACAGGGGGGAATTTTATCCTGTACTGTGTGTCTTAATCAGAGAAGAGAAACTACTCCTGATAATGTTACTGAGAAACTGGCTTACTGAATTTAGTAGGTCTGGGCCTATAATCCTGTTTGCCATGTTAATTTATCCTACTGAAAGCTTCTCTGAGCAAGTTTGCATCTTCCAAGTTTCCAATGAACTGCTGTAGATGGTCCAGGTTATATTCTGATAATGTCCCTTCAGTGTGTGTACATGGTTTCACTAAGCATTCCTCTCCTCTGAGACAGGAGTGTCTCTATTGAATTTGCAATCCAGGCTTTTAAATGAATCATTTAGTTTTATGTCAAAACCATCAAGAGCATTTTATGGGGAAAAATGATTCCAAGGAGTCAAACATACTTGTTATTTATCATAAGGGATGCCAACAATCTTACCACATGATTATATCTATTTCAGAAAGGCAAAGTAGTCGGAACAGTAATTGATGTCTGCCTCTCAGAGCAGACCCCTAAAACTAGTCACAATAGTCATTAAAGAAGTGACAACATTAAGCAAATCAATATCAAATAATTGAACAGCATCTTAGAGAAATCTTTCCACACTTTCAGCAGATAAAATGAACAAAGCAAAATAAGAAAGCCAATAGTTTTTGTTTTCAACTACTTGGATGTTTGGCTGTTTTCATCAAAATGTGTTAATGAACATTGGAAAAGTGCACATTAACATATTTGATAGAAAGTAAAATGCAATGAGGGGATTTAATCAAAGCAATGAAGGAGTCTAATTAATGCAATCAGCATTAGGTCGTGCAAATATTTTCATTGAATGCCATCTTGTAAAGCTAGTGACGTGCAGGATTTTTGCTACTTAATGCTATGCTGATGTCTCTGCACACTGGGATCAACAGACATGTCTGGGTAAAAATGTTACATTCACAGCTATCTTCTCAGAATCCTTAAAACACAGGAAAACAATTAATGTTTTCCAAAAATAATGAAAATTAAGTCTGTTGAAAACTATGTTACATCCTGATATTTTTTTTTTACCTGTCATTTTTAAATTGATTTTAGTTTTCTTTTAAGGTGTTTTTAAAATATTACAGATACATGGTGTAAAGCATTAATTTATCTGGTTTATAGTCCTGTCTGTTATAGCTTGTCATTTATAGCAAAGTCTTTCCCACACTGTTAAAGAAAGCAATCTGGCCTAGCAATAACTTGCCTTTTATCTCTAGAAAACATTAAATAACAGGGTGGGTTTTTAAAATAAAATTGTTTAGGAGCAGAAGATTTGTGTTCCTACATTCTTTAATCACCACTTACTAAAATGATGCTAGGAATTACAATTGAATCTAAATTAATATTAAACAAAATACATAAGTCAGGTTAAAGATCTTCCCTTCCTTCAAAACAGAAGGTCTGAAGGGCAGTATCTATTCCATTTTATAAAAAAGCTACTTTTTTGGTTTACTCCAAGTGGGTAGCAAGTTCATTTTTAATCACCAAGTTCTCAGTCCTAAGGAAGCCAAGCACCTTTATTGCCTTTGGCTTCAGCAAATCCAGAAACACCCGGATGCTGTGTAGGAATCTCTGGAAAACAGAGATTGCAATTTCTTCAAAAGTGCTATGGATATGAGCACGTAATAATTTTTATGGTTTTATCACCTTATTATGATTAATCTGTCAAGAATATCTCTGTGGATTAATCCACATAGTCAGGTGCATGTAGGCTTGAATAAAAAATAGATCCTTTTTTATTCACTTTTGAAAAAGATTAAAAAAACCATCATCTTTTTAAATGGAATCAGAAAAACTTTTTTTTTTCTTAGCAAATATTGATAAAAGATAATAGACTGATAGACTTCTAGGCTAATTTTTTTTTTTTTTTAAATTGGATGAAATTTTTAAATTTTTTCTTTGATTTTGTTTATCCTATATTTTACAATTTTTTAAATGGAGATATAACTTTTTTTTTTTTACTGTGTTCTTTGCATTCAGTCAGAATACAAATTTCAGTCAGATGGAATCCCATCATTTCCTAGTACTAATTTAACCTCAAAATACCTAAGTCTTATACCCACATGTTCTAGTCATTTGACTCAAGTTTTACACTACTTCTGTGACTGATGTGCAATTCACAGAGATCCATCTCGGTTAAACAAGACCACTTTCTGCAGCAGCAGGTAATTCAGCATGTAGTGTAAAACACACGCAAATATGGTGCACTTGGCAGGAAAACCCACAGCTGAGCTCCAGCTGTTCCTCTGCCTCTTCAGAGCTAATGAAATCTGAGAAAGCAGGTTTGCACACACCTATATTTGCTGCCATCAGTCACTACAGACTGTGTGCGTTTAGACTTGATAGATAAGTTTA
>VXBB01023970.1:253786-304258 GCA_013399915.1 Illadopsis cleaveri
TATATATATATATATACTATTTTATATATTTATAGATATCATTATTTTACATTTATTTTATTTTATCTTGTTTTTAGTAGGGTTTAGTAGCATCATAATTTAGTAAATGTCTCCATATCCTGAGCATCTCTACTCTATATAACATCCCACTCCTTCACAAGATGGCTTCAATGATCAGTCCCACTCACCATTGTAGTTTCTGCTATTGAACCAAAGCTGTTGATAAATATGTTGCAGGTAACATTTACAGGAGGACCTGCAAGTTGAACAATAAATAGAAAAATTGACAGGTTGTGTTCATGACATATATTAAGTGTTGTTGTTCTCTTGCCAATGGCATCATAGCACTTACCATTGTGGTTTCTGTGACTGATCCAAAACTGTTGATAAAAATATTGCAAGTAACGTTTACTGGAGGACCTGTGGAATGCAATAAAAATGTTGCAATATACATTGAAACAAAAGTACAGATCCCTCAGCCTCCGTACAAACTGGTACAGATGTGGCTGAAAACAAGCAGAAAGTGAGTTTTCCCAAACAGCTCAGGTAAATTTTGATCAAAAGAAAAACATTATCAACACTAATTTATTTAACCTAGTTTCATTGGAGGTTGTTATATAAACACACAGAACTACATCCTTGCATTTAGAGATTCACAAGAGAGTTGAGTGAGGGTTTTCTTATCCACAGTACCAGCACAGAATATACTTTAGCACTGCAACCACTCCTCTCTCCCTTCTCCCTTCCTCTAGAACATAAAGGTAAAAGGTCATCTCTCCACACTTACTCCACTGTAGGCAAAGGTTTGCCACTGGAATTCCCAGCAAGGGAAACTTCACATTGACTCCAATCTACAAGCAACTCTTCATGCACCTGATCTGGAAATGTCTGGTTTGCCATAACCAAATATTTTCACAATATCTGTTCTGGCTTGAACAGATAGCTTTCATTAAACAGCTATTTGTATTCTCTTCCCTCCCACCACCTTTGCTGTTATTCAGCAGTCACTGACGTGTGGCAGAATGAATGAGGACTTAATATTTAGTTAGTTGCCTATTAGCCTCCTTGATTTTTTAGGTGTGATGAAATAAACAAAGTTCTCAACAGAATCAAAAAGGATTAATGCTGAAGGCCCGAATTTCAGTGACACAGAAGTTAATGCAAGCATTGAGTATCAAGTACTTTCTTCTTTTCTTTTGCCATTTTTTTAATCACATCATATTCCTTATAAATGAAAAAATGTCAGTGCAGAGAACATAAATATCCCCATTTGGTTTATAATTCAGATATGAGATTTATTTACAAAAGATGGGAACATTATTACTTTGAAAAATGGAAGAATAAACTAATGAGTCCAGTGAAACCCATTGTCAACTGCCCGAGTGCTAGACTACCCACCTTAAAGGAAACAATCATGTTGGTTTTGGGAATAAAAATGACACAGTAACATGTTTTGAGGCTGTTAAGGTCCAATGAAGTGTGTTGTTCAACTCAATTTTTTACAAGAATTGGTTTTAAAACACTTCCTTTTTATCTCGCAAATGTGTTTTCATTTCCAATACCAAGTCAAAAACAAGCCAAGTAGTCTCCTATTTTCCCTTCATGTTTTCATTTCTGTTCCTTTGAATTGGTGGTATTCCTATTAGCTAGGCACCTTGAACAATATGTTTCTCTTCATCTGGACATACTGAATCACTGTACCCTTGAAGCTGGAAGGAATCTCTGGAGATCACCCAGTCTCCGTAGTCCCTCTTGTCCCAGAGCAGGATCAGCTGGAGAAGGTTTCTCAGGACTGTGCCACATGAGACTTTGAAAATATCCAGAGATGAACACTCGACAGCTCCTCTAGGCAACCTGTGCCAGTGTGTAGTCACTTCACAGCAAAATGCTTCTCTTATGTTTAAGTGGAATTTTGTGTGTTTCAGCTTGTGTCCACTGCCTCTTGTCCTGTAACTAGGCACCACTGAGAAGAATCTGGCTACCTCTCTTTACTTACACCTCTTCAGTTATCCATGCACATGGCTGAGATTCCCCAGAACCATTTTTCCCCAGGCTGAGTGGCCTCAGCAATCTCAGCCTCTTCTTGTATGACAGATCCTCCAGCCTCTTAACTAACTTCATAACATTTAGCTGGACCCATAGCAATAAGTACATGTCTCTCTCATACTGGGGAGCCCAGAGCTGGAGTTAGCATTCCAGATGTGTCTCACCAGTTCTGAGCAGAGCAAAGGATTCCTTCCCCCAGCCTGCTGGCCATGCTCTGCCTAATGCAGCCCAAGAGTCCATTGGCTGCCTTTGCTGCAGGAGCTCGTTGCTGGCTCATGTTTAACTTGGAATGTTCACCAGGAGCCCCGTGGCCTTTTCTGCAAATCTGCATTCCAGCTGGGCATCTCCCAGATTGTTCCTTCCAAGGTGCAGGACTGCATTCCCTTTGCTGAACACAGTGAGGTCCTCTTGGCACATTTCTGCAGCCTTTCCTGGTCCCTCTGAATATCAGGAAACTCTCTAGGGCAGCAACCATTCCTCACAGTCTTCTCTATCCTGCAAATTAGTTTGTCGCCCTGATCTTTTTCAGCCTTCTAATCTTTGCATTTTTGTAGTGGAGTTTCTCATGGATTGTTATGTAAACAAAATGATTGTTTTTCATACCTCTTTCGAGGAGGGACAACTGATGGACTTCTAGTTTTACCAGTGGGGTCAGAGAGGGGGCAGCCTCATCCTCCATTCTGTGGGCATTGTCCAAAATCTATATAAATTGAGGTCAAGAAATAAACGTCTCTCTTTTTGCCCTGACAACTGACTGTGTGTGTCCTTCATTTCGTGTCCTCTAGTGACATTAGTTGAGGGTGCACCACATCCCATCATCCAGGTAATGAATGAGGATGTTAAATAGTACTGGCCTGGTACCCATACCTGTAGTACAACAGTAGGAACTGCCCACCAGCTGGACTTTGTGCTGCTGATCACAACCCTTTGAGCATTGCAATTCAGTCAGTTTTCCATGCCCATTTAACTGGTCTGTTCCAATAGTTCACTCCATGTTGTGAGAGACAGTAACAAAAGCCTTGCTAAAGTTGATAGCAACTGCACTCTGGCCTGATTCATGAAGCCTTTCAAGTTGCTATAGAAGGCTATTAGAATTCCAGGGAATGATTTCCCCTTCAGAAATCTATGTTGACTACAACCAGTCATCTTCCTGTCCTTCATGTCTAGAAATGGCTTCAAGAAGGATTTGCTCCAGGCTTTGAGGTACAGCTGGCCAGCCTGCAACTCCTGTATTCTCCTGCTTGTCTTTGTTAGAGATAGGAGTGACATTTCTTTTTTTCACAAGATTAGGAACCTCCACCAGTTACCATGACTTTTTAAGATAATTAAGAATGAAATCACCCAGCTTCCACAGCTATGTTAAGCACTTGTGGGTGTTTCCTGTGTGGTCTCATGTACTTGTCTGTGTCCAGTTTGCCAATATGCTCTGTAGCCTAGTTCTTCACTGCTAAGTTTTTATTGATTTGGACTTTTTTACAGGTTTCAGTGGCATGGGACTCCTGAAGACCATTTTCGACAGTGAAAACTGTGGAGAAGGAGGCTCACAGCTGTTGTCTTGCAAAGGCTATCATATGTAAGCATCACAGTTCCAGCTTCTGAGTGTCAGCAGAACCTAGTAGACATGCTCAACTACGTTAGGAAAACATGGCTTATGTATGTTAGGAAATATGCTGCCACATCACAGACTGCAGTCCGGATGTGCAGGAGTAGGTAATGCCAGAGCACTGTATTTTACAATAAAGCAAATACCTCCCTCCATTTCCATACTTAATTATAATGTCTTTTACTTGCCTTCTGCTGGTAGAAGTGGAACACTATAAGAACTATAAGAACTCAGTAAGCTCAGTAAAAAAATAGAGAGATCAGGAGGAACTTGAATATAAATGTCTATGGACTTGATTAGATGCATCCCAGAGTCTTGAGGGAATTGACTGATGTAGTTGTCAAACCACTCTCCATGATATTTGAAAAGTCATGGCAATCAGGTGACTGGCAAAAGGAAAGCATTGCACCCTTTTTTAAAATGAGAGAAAAGGGGACCCTGGGAACTACTCACCTGTTAGCCTGACCTCTGTGCTTGTGAAGATCACAGAACAGATCCTGCTAGGAACTGTGCTAAGGCATGTGGAGGACAGGGAGGTGATTTGGGACAGCCAGCACAGCTTCAACAAGGACATGTCTTGCCTAACCAACACAGTGGCCTACTATGGTAGAATGACTACATCAGTGGTTAAGAGAAGAGCTACAGATGTCATTTATCTGGACTTCTGTAAGGCCTTTGACAGTCACCCACAGCATCCTGCTCTGAGAATTGAAAAGGTACGTAAAATTTGTTCAGCCTGGAGAAGAGAAGGCACCAGGGACACCTAATTGTAACATTTCAATACTTAAAGCAGGCCTGTAAGAAAGATGGAAACAAATTTTTTAGTGGAGCATTCTGCAGTAGGACAAGGGGTAGTGGTAAATGTTGTATGCTTTTGTGGATAAAATATACTTCATCCTGTAAGATTTTTCTAATCTAATAGTTCAATTAATATGAAAGCAGCAAACTTCTGTGAAGTATTGCCAAGGTTTCAGGACACAATCTAAAAATCTTCAAAGCCAAAGGAAATAATTAATTTGATTTTACTGCCTAAAATCTAAAAAGAGTTAACATTACCTACAAAAACTTAAGTAAAGTATACGTTATGACTAAATTCTTTTCTCCCTCTAGTTTTCCTTTTGTCACTTCCAATGCAACAAGGTAACAGTCCAGGTGCCTTTCAGGGACATTCAAGATAATCAAAGTGTTGAGTCATAAGAAAAAGGTTTCTCAAAAGGACTCAGGCAAAAACCACCAAACCAAGCCCAAACCAGGCAGCTAATGTTCAAATCAACCAGAAAGTATATCTGTTTTTCTGATAAACAGCTAAGATATGGCTTCTGTTCCCTTTAGCTCCCCTTCCCCTGCTCCCCCAGAGGGGCTGGGGCTGCTGCTGCTGCTGGCAGTCCACAGGGCTCCCTGATACACTGCCTTCTTGAAAACCCTGACATTAGAATGTGTCACACACCTCCTGGGACTTCGGGGCACTTAACACTTATAGAAAGTCCCTGGCACTCATCTGCTCACCTTACCCACAAGAAACCTAAATAAACAGAATATTGCCCAAGAATGTTGCCTCAAAACTCCTGTACCCAAGGTGTCTGTGATCCTATTGCCATCTGTCTAGAGAATGAATCTTTTCCTTACCAGCTGCCAGAGGAGGTGAATCCATCCCAATGTGCAGAACAGTTCCCATATGAAGTGATGGGTGCTGAAAGAAATTCATTTGAGCCCCATCCAACTCCTAACTCCAGCCTCTGCTAAATATTCTTCAGTATTGATAGAACACAGTCACAAATCTGGCTTCATTGGGTGTGTTCTTGTACTCTCTCCCTAAGATAATCTTAACTGCAACAAATCATATCTACATCATCAACTTCATCCCAACTCTCTTCTTTTTTGGTGTAGAGTTTCCAGGTGGCACCTGGCAGCCTTTTCTCTTCACATTAATTTGAACCATACAGCTAAATTGTCCTCAGTGGGAAGGGAATATTATAATCATACAGGAGATTTAAAATGATACCTGTGCACTTGCCAATTTTCTTTGATATGTGTATTTATTAAAGGATTTTGTAAGGCAAACTAAAATACAGTATACATAGAGAACTATGGGCAAAGCAGAGACGTGGAAGCAAAAATAAAAGATAATGAGGCAGAACCACCTTATGAATGACAGTGGAAATATTGGCAAGATATATACAGAACTGTGAAGAATCTTGTATCTTTTTCTATAAGTAGTAATTTCTGGTCTACCTTCTCAATTTGACCCTTGTGCCAATGCAGAGGTTTTTTTTCTCACTATCTCAAATGGTTTATTTTGTGTATACAGAGGAGAAAGATGAGCCAAACCTCCCTTCTCCCCTTACCACAGAGAGCAGGATAATTAAGACTATTTGAAAAGACTAAAATCAATCCCACCTGAGTGTGGAGATAGAGCAGGAATCCAGGAACAGAACCAAAGGGCTAAGTAGGGAGGTGGTGATCCCACCAGGGACTGAGAATCCCATTGTCTGTAGGACAGGGATTTCATGTCAGAGCTCAAACAAGGGAGGTGATCAAAATGTGGATGGTGGCAGGACAAAGACCCACACACTGACTTGAGCACCAGTAACACACATCCTAGGACAGCAGGGGAGGATAGAGGAACTTGTTGGAGATGGTTTTTTAAATGAAAGTTCTGGAGACAGCTGGGGTTTTAGAAACCATTTATCCCCAACCAAACTGAACAGCCTCCAACATCCATCAGAGCCCTCATGAGACCTAAGACAGAGCTAACCCCTATAGAGGCCTCTGCTTCTCCACCTGCAGTACTACAGGTGCCTGAATTACCACTTCAAGAGCTTGCCAAGGCACCTCCCCATGGCCCTCCAGGCACATCCTTGTAAGTCAGACAAGGATAAACTGCTGCTGGGACACCTCAGCTGGCTATGGTCATTAGACAGGGACAAGTTGTTCATCATCCCAGCTCCTTCCCTGCTCAGAGTGTAGCTCACAGGAGAACAACTGAACAAGTGCTTTCAAAGGCAGCTCAGCCAGTCCTGTGGCCAGTGACCATGGGTGTTGGGCCAGGGAGACAAAGGTGGTTTTGATGCACTGAAAAAGTTCCTCTGAGACATGGGGAACCTGCAACTACTCCAGAAGAAGTTCAGCTGCACACTTGTTTCCAAGGACCCATATAATGTGTAGTCCAAACCATGACGAGAAAATTCACACAAATTAATGAGTTTGCTTAAGGTTATAGTGAGAAATCAGGAGGCAGACCATAGGTAACCTTTTTTGCAAGCACCTAGGTAAGATTAGGTAAGATTTTTCTCTTTCCTTAACATTTTGCCTTTGGGCAAAGCCAATCTTTCCCTCTATTTAAACATCATCATCTCATTAGAGTCTTAACAGCTCAGTCAGAGGAGGCAAAATTAATGGCACCAGGACAACATAGTTGCCCTAAGGCTTACAAATCAAGGTGACATTTTTTGCTGGGTGGTGATGCTTTTCTTCTATGAGGTTGTGTTTCTATAGGATTTCTGTCAAGTTCATAACTCTGACTGCTTAAGTATAATCATTCCCAGTAAACACAGAATTCCTTCTTCCTTAGAAGTGTCCAACACAATCCAATGTGGATTATTAAGCCTATGTCACTTACTACTAATTTATGATAATCATACCTACTAAATAAGCAAACAAAACCACTTCCAAATTAAAAAAAGATACAAAACAAAAAAACAGCAGAACAAAAAAAACACACCAAAACCCACAAAAACACAAAACAAACAAAATCCTCAAATAAACAAAAAACCAAACAAAACCCAACAACAAAACAAACAAACAAAACAAACAAAACCAAATTCAAAAATCGGTAAGGCCAGAGGTCTCAATAAATGCAGTAAATGTATGGTATTTTGCACTGATTCAATTTGCTGGTAAACTCAAATAAAGACAAAATTATTGTTCTGCTTCATCAAGCTAAAACCAACATCCTCTGAAAGTTCATCTGTCATATAAAATAACTTAGCTTGCTGAGAATGCCATTTACCCTGGTAGGAATATGGCAATGATTTTGGGTGCTTACTGTTGCATTCAAGACTCAAAATCGTATTTTGTGTAATCAATAAATATTTATGACCAACAGACTGAGGCTAAGAGTCACAAAAGCACTCAGAGAACCAGAGAAAAACCAGAAGAGATCTTTAGGTGTCTAAAATCTTTTTAGGACTCTCATTCCCATCAATATCACTCAGTCCAAGAATTTCCAAATGTCTAGAAATACATGTGAGCAATACCATTTATGAAAATGGCATATTTCCAACTAGGGGAGACACAACATGCCCTACCCATAGCAGGTGAGATATAGAGGCAATACTGGATGGAATCAGCATGACAGATAATAGAAAGTACAATTTTTCCCTAGTTCCAGCTGCCTATTTTGAGAAGTGCACATGCAGGTACACATGCAAATATATATGAACAAAGAAACAAAAAGAGAACTCTATTCTTACATCAAGATTTAAGCTGCTTCCCTGCACTAGCTCGATAAAGCATCTAAGCAAGAATGTGGCCCTGTGAGATGACCTGGATGCAAAAGGCGCATGTGATATTCCAGAGCTGAACATTCTTCTTCAGCAAAACACCACTGACGCCTCCCAAGACAAATACTCCAGTGACTGTCAGGTCCAGGTGATCATAGGAAGAGCCACAGAAAGAAAATTTTCTGGAGTAAGTACTGCTAAAGCCATCTCTCTCTATATATATACATTGACACAGTTTGAGCTCAAACAGTGAATACTCAATTCTGAAATGGTATGTGAGTTTTCAGCTGTGGGACTATTGCTGAATGTAACTGGAGTCAAGCTGGTAAAATCCTATCAACATTTCAAGGAAGGAGAATCCCTGCTAAGATGCACCTTTTTGTGCCTTAAAGCTCTTGTGAAAATTGTTGGATTGGCATGCTTCACATTCAGTGAATGCTTTTGTCCATAGACCCAGCTCTGGCAGAGGAAGGTAAGTCTCACTCCACAAAGCCCCTTCAGTTCTGCATTTGGCATTACAGGATAGTCCATATGATGTGTTCATTCTTCCCTGACTCTTTCTGCTGAGGCTGATAACAGAAACATACATTACTGTCAGCTCTGGGTTACAGTGGGATATATCCACACAGGTTATCTAATAGACACTGAACAAGAACAATTTTCGGGCACTATTTCATTTCGCTTCACAAACCAGGAGCTCAGAAAAGGAAAGCCCATTAAACAGTTGACATGCTCCTGATTTACCCAGATAACCTGAGCTAGTCTGCAAAAAATATACAGCCACAGCAGTCACAATGGATTGTATAAATGTGCTAGAGCTGGCTTTCATGCAGGTGGTTTAAGGGATGGTACCAATGTAGTCATGGCAGGCTGGAATTCACTGGAGGCCATTAACCCCAGACATTATTGCTTGTGCTGAGCTCTGCATCACTGCAGTGTTATGCAACACATCTCTGAGCAAATCACTTGAAAGCTCAATCAGATATTTCTACACAACCCTCAGCTACACTTGTGACTGGGTGCAGCCAGTCCCAGAGCCAAAATGTTCCATGTACAAATGAAACTGTGGAAATAAGTCTAAAAAACAGGGAATCAGAAATCTTACATCTAGAAACTTCCCACTGGAACCACAAGATTAGAGTGCAAAGTTATTTAGAATTTATGTCAACTTTGGAAATATCCAAATCAATCCTTTAATCTTTCGTATGTCCATCAAATTATTTTTCCTTTTCTGAGCTTTCCACTAATCTTTCAAATTTCCAAGTCATGACAAGCACTTCTTCACAAGGCTTCTCTTTTTAAAGTTTTCTTTCTTTCAGTGCAAAAGAGTAATGGATAATATGTGGGCAAATGGAGTTGTTTCCTTTTCTTCTGACATGAAAAGTTCTGGACCCCTATTTCTCTTCTTCTCATGAAACAGTGCTCACTGAAGTGGCTCTCAGGCTCTCTGGGAGCAGGTAGCAGAGTTGCTCCTCACACCTGATCCTGAGAAACTGCTCAGTTGCTCTGTGTTAATGAAAACAGAGCTCTTCCCTGCTGATTGGCATGTGAACTGCATAATGTGTGCAGAGGCCTGGGATACTCCTGAATGTGGTTAAATAAAAGATGATATTACATCTACAGTCATGAAATCATGAAATCTGCGCTCCAGCAGAGGGTCAGACAAACTCCTTCTGGCTAATCTTATTAATAATGTTTTATGAAGCCAGGGTAGCCAACTCATCTAAGAGACTGCATGGAACCATGAGATATAAATATGTTCACTGAGAAGAGAAGGCACAAGGGAAGATCTGCTTAATGAAAGGAAAAAAAAAACAAACCCAGAAGTTTTAATAATATTAAAATGTTGCTACTAGCCTAGGTTTCTATTTTCAGTCAGAATGAACTGATTACTTTTTCTTGGCACATTCTTTCAAAATATTTCTTTTAAAAGAAATGTTGCTTTGTTCATTTCTCTATAAATATGTCTTATTTTTTCCTTCTCTGTGATTCTGATCTTGTGTTGCAGAAATTAATGGAAGCTCAGCTATAACTGTCAATATCTCTAGTCTCAAATACAAGGCTTAGGCAATACCTATCTCTGAGGCTACAGAAAGGACTTAGAATCGATTTTAACTCCTTTCTTGTTCCTCTGAGCCTGAGATACTCACTTTATTTAATAATTCTGCCAGCTTTTCTCCATAATGTTCCTTGTTTTACTGTCTAGAGGCATATGCAGGACTTGAATTATAAAAGCAGCTTGAATGACTAATATTAGAGAGCAGACATTGATCTATGGCTGATATGGAATTGTACACCCAATGATACATGGGACACAGGTGAACAACGGGATTTAGACAAATAGGATGGCTTACTGATAGGGAGAAATGACAACAGACATGGTCAGGAGCTGGTATAGATGTCAATCAGCAACAGGTCAGAGATACTGATGTAAACACCCACCACATCTTGCACTAACAAAATGAAATTTTCTTTTTATTTTTAATTATTTCCTATTTTTTACCTCCTTACAATTTAACTCATTTCCACACAATGTGTGCAGAAGATTATGTTGAAATTAATTTCTCCATACTGACTCTCACCTTCAATGTTCCCATCAGTTGATCTGTTGCTTGTTTAACTCAGCCTCCTATCCCTCTCCTTCACATACCTCCTTTCCTTTGGGGAATCTCCTATCTCGAATCCCACATCCTAAATACAAGAAAGAATCGTGTTTTTACTCCAAGACATCCTTAAGCTACTTCTTGAGTGTCTTTCACAAGTGTTTTTTTCTGTCATCAGTTCTTTGTATATATAAAATGACTGCAAGAATGGGAGGGGAATGAAAACTCTTTGCCGGACTAAAAAATAAGCATCACCTAAACAGACTGCCTTACTTTTTTATCAATACCAAATCTGGTCTTTGATGCAGGATATTCACTGCATTGCTGTGAGGAGATCACACAGCTTTCACATAGGATCAGAGCTCTGCTGACACAAACCATGCTGTAGGGTCAGGGCATATGATCTTTTTCTGGCTTCTACCAGCAACAGCCATGCTGAGCAGAGGTCTTCTACAAAGTCAATCAAATGAGACTGTGTCCACACTGAGGAACTTATTGATCTAACTTGAATCTATCCCTGACTATTTTTAACTTTGATAAATCAAAATTATATTTTATTAAAAACCAAGGAGTTAAAGTGATACCAGGGTTATCCTGTTTATATAAAAGAGAGTTGGGTCAAAGCAAACGCAGGTCAAGCAGTATGGTCAATACTACGTATTCTGGTTTATTCGAACTAAAATGGCAGTTTATATACATTTCTATATAGTTTACAATCCGGATAGCTCTTTCATTGGCACACAGCACAGAGAAAAATGCAAACATACATTGTTGAATCTACTTTTAAGGTAGCTAACAAAACTCACTAACAATTCTGTGCAATGACCTTCACCAAACCCATTATTTTTCCCAGACACCTTAACATAATTTCTAACTGCGCCACAACGTTTCTAACTAATTTCAACTGCGTCAAAGGCTTCAGGGCTCGGTCCAGGCCTCAGCAAGGCCTCGACCAGGCCTCAGCTCGGGTAGTTGAAGGCCTAGGTATACATCATGTCCACCTTCCCTGAGGAATTCTGTAACATTAAAGTCTGGTTTTAACAGATTGTGTGTGCTTTACCTCACACAAAACACACCTCTGAAGTGTGACAAAACCAAAACTCTCAGGGGTATGAAGCCAAAAATTGCAAAATTATTCTCAGGGGTACAGAGCCAAAGAGCAGAAAAATTCTCCCAGATGCTTATTTTTGTGATGTTTCCTATAACAAGACTGACCCAAGGCTTTAACACCTCAGACTGCTCCATCTGATTGAATATCACTGTCTGGAAAAGAAAATTGCTGCAGTCTGAAACTTATAGGGAGTTATATTAAATCTTCAGTTTTAGTTTAAAAGGAGGGAGAATATGCATATGTGTTTATGCACAGGCAACAGGCAAATTCACAACTGGAAAAAAAAAAGGAGTTTTTACATATGCTCCTGCTTTGGCACCATGCATGCAATTTGCATATCTTCAACAGCTGATTTAAATTGCAGTGTGAGAGTTTATAGCAGCATTCTGAGCAAGCTGTTCTGCTGTTTTATTTATTATTTAGGACTAATTCTTTATCAGGCATAGTAAACAGTGCAAGAAGAAAGAGCAATTCTGATACGATAGTTTCATAGCCTGAGACACAGACATAAAAACAACACACATCGAGAGTGTAGTCATTAGGGGCAGCCTAACATAATGAGCATCGATCTGGTAAATTTAAATCCTAGGTTTTCCCTGACTAATTATGTCAGTTTAAGGAAAGCATTTAGCCTTTCCTCAGATATATTTCCCCAAGGACAAAAGCAAGGGAGATATCCTTTAGTTGTGTTCCTGGGGTGGAGGAACAATGAGTTTGTTCATGCAGCATGAATCAATTGAGTGTTGGTTACCACTCTTTAATGGAGAGTGCCCACAGTTCAGCGTTTTACAGCTGTGCCCAGTTGCTTCTCTGCAGCCCTGGGCTTTGGAGACACAGAAATACACAGGTAGAGGTTATTAGCTTTTGGAGAAGAGCATCATTCTGCTACTGTGTTTCCCCAGACAGCCCACTGTTTATTACAGACAAAAAAAAAAATCTCAGCCCCAGGCAGGCTGAAGGACTTGCAGTGGCGGCTGCTTTGGTGCAGAATACCCAGGCCCTTGTGGAGGAACCATGTGGTCCATGAGGCAGAACAGGATTCCTCAGCCCAGCAGGGTTCTACTTGCAGGGGGCAAGTAATCTGCAACTGGCTCTGTGTGAGCCCTCCTGAAGCTGTGATTCTCAGCAGGGTTGAGGTACGTCCTTCAGGATCCTGAGCTCAGACCACTCTGCACCAGATCAGCATATACAACCTTCCACTGAAAAATCAGCCAAGAATTTAATTCTTTCCTTCTAAAACACAATCAGTTTTGTGGCCAATAACACAACATTGAGAGATTTCATGCAGAAAGGGTCCTTTCTAAGAGCCTCTCTGCCTGTCTCAGATGGAAGGGATGCTGACTTGCGTCTCTTAGATTACAAGGCTGTGGATTTCTAGGAAAATGGGGTGGGATATCTCTCACTGTCTCTTATTCATAGGAGGTGATATTCATCCTGAAGTGCAGCCTGTGGTCATTGCTAAAAATACTTCTATCTTAGTGGTGGGGACAATCAGGAAATATGAGAGAAGTGCTGATTCTCAAACCCTATCCTTACAACATTTTCTGTAACATCAGTAGCCCCTAAGGTTTACTAGCTACAACAGGCACTTCCGTGCATCCCATCAAAGTGATCAAGAGTAAAGGCTCTCCTTTCTCAGACAAGCAGCTACATTGAAAGGTTGAAAAGTCATGTTCCCTTTGCATTTTTTTCCTGGCTTAGTCAAGTTTGAACTCGTTGCTTCAAAATAGACCTTTCAGAACCATTTATACTTCTTTGGATCAGATAGAGAACTCTTTAAGCTGAGGGAAAACTGGACCATACAGAGTGCCTCATCAGAGCAGTGCCTCATCAGAGAGTCTGAATTTGGATTAGGACAGAGGTGGGTGCTCTGCCAAGCAGACTGGAGCAGTTCTGTGCACACATAGGAGCAAAACTGCGAGAATCTGAGGAACTAAGTAAAACAGTAATGTTTAAAAGCAGTTGAACACTGTAATGTTTGAACAGTAAAACACTGCCAAGTGTTATAAAGCAGGTAAATCAGAGATTTATGGGGAGGGGGCATGCACTTTTTTTGCGGGCTCATATTCCACCTAAGTCCTATTTAAAATGCTTTCTTCTTTTATTGACTCATGAAGTGCTAACATGGAGTTGATGCATCAGGAGTAATCATTATGTCTTCATTCCCAGGCAACACTTGAAGATTGCTGGTAGCTGGCACAATTCAAATAAGCCACTAGGCTGCTCTTATTTAACCCTCATAAGTAATTGAATGCTTGGTGAATTACACTTCTCTTTTATGAATTGTACATCTTAGATCTTGCACAGTTTCCAGTATCAGACCCTTTATATTTCTATAAATTTAGAATTTTAATTATGAACTTGGTGTTTATGACATTGGCAGGTCACTATTTATGCCATACATAGTGCACCCTTCATCTTAGAGTTCTGCCAGGCCCTGCAGCACCCTGTCTGCATCATCTGGGGGGCTTGTCTTTGCAGACTTAAAATCACACATTTCTCTGAAAGACTGTGAAATGCATATTTGGAAGCTGAACTGTCAAATATACATTTTCTGATTACTTAATCGGAGATTTATATGGACCCACAGTCAAGAACTAACCCCAGCCGACACAGAGAGAGGGGGGCAGTAATGGAGAAGAGTGGAAGTTTGAACAGGCAAGGACCTGCAGGAGGATGAGGCTTTCCCTGAAGGCTGAGGTGTGTCACAGAACCACTTCACTGCTCTGGAGAGTAAACACCTGTCAGATCAGGATTGCTGCTGGAACTGAGTAAGGCAGCTCCATCTGGTCCCTGTGAAATAACCTGTGCAGCTGAGGTGACAGTGGGTGACTCTTCCACGTGGTATGGAGGGAGGACCCATGTGCTCCCAAGAGAGGTGAGCGGCTTACCCTCGTACAGCCCACTATTACCCACTGCTGCTGCTTCATGTGGGCACCAGGGACACGGCCAGGAGCAGCCACAGCCGTACCAGGAAAGATTAGAGGGCCCTGAGCATGGTGGTAAGGGACTCTGGAGTGCAGAAACCTCTTTCATAAATCCTGCTAGGGTTGCAGCCAACGGCTCAATGTCCAAGTGCAACAGCTCTTGTCAGTACTGGGAGTGGTGCTGCTTAATATCTTTGTCAGTGACATGGACAGTGAGACTGAGTGCACCCTCAGCAGGTGTTCTCATGACACCCAGCTGGGTGGTGTGGTCAACACACTGGAGGGAAGGGACACCATCCTGAGGGTCCTTGAGAGGCTTGAGAGGTGGGCCTGTGTGAACCTCATGAAGTTTAACGAGGCCAAGTGCAAGGTCCTGTATGTGGGGCAATGCCAAACACCAGCACAGGCTGGGCAGAGAACGGACTGAAGACAGCCCTGGGGAGAAAGAATTGGACATGACCCAGCAATGTGAGCTCGCAGCCCAGAAAGCTAACCCTGTCCTGGGCTGCATGAAAAGCAGTGTGGGCAGCAGGGAGAGGGAGAGGAGTATCTTCCTTTGCTCTGCTCTCATAAGACCCCACCTGAAATACTGCATCCAACTCTGGCACCCTCAGCACAGGAAAGACATGGATTAGTTGGAACAGGTCCAAAGAAGGGCCACCAAAATGAACAGATGGCTGGAGCACCTCTTCTGTGAGAACAGACTGAGACAGTTGGGGTTGTTCATCCTGGAGAAGAGAAGGCTCTGGGGAGACCTTACAGCAGCCTCCCAACTATCTAAAGTGAGCCTACAATAAAGATGGAGAGGGGAATTTTACAAGGACATGTAGTTACAGGACAAGAGATAATGTCTTCAAACTGAGAGAGTAGGTTTAGACCAGATATTAGAAAGAAAATCTTTTCTGTGAGGGTGGTGAGACACTGGAACAGGTTGCCCAGCGAAGTTGTGGATGACCCATGCCTGGATGTTCTCAAGGCCATGTTGGCCTGAGATCGGAGTAATCTTGTCTAGCGGAAGGTGTCCCTTCCTGTGGCAGGGGGGTTGTAACTAGATGATCTTTAAGGTCCCTTCCAACCCAAACCATTCTCGGATTCTATGGAAATCTACAGAGGAAAAAAATAAAGTAAGGAATCTGTTTAATAAAACTGCATATTTCTGTTTTATGAATTAATTTTTCTATGTAAACTGTGTTCTAAGTGTGTAAAATAGATTTGCAGATTATAAATGTATATACTTGTAGTAAATTTAATGTACATGTTTTTATATGTTACAAGTATAAACTGCATGCTTTCTAAAACAGCCATAACACAACAAGATCCTTAATGAGTGACCCAGGGGCCTTGGCTTCAACTGCATAGAAAATTTAAATGTGAACATGACACTGGATGTGATGAAAATATTATATTAGAACATGATCAAATCAATAGGATCTCGTCCTTTTATATCAAAGGTCTTTGGCTCTGCTTTGACATTTGTTTTTCATAAATCCCCTTTGCAATTTATGCAGTAGCAGAATAATATTCCATGACAACAGCCAAATCTATTGATATATCTTAATTAAATAATTGGTTCTGAATAAAGGCAACACACCAATACAATATGGGTGACTGTTGCTAAACATTTATATATAAAAGAAGACCAGGACAGATCCTCAGCTTGGATGACAGGCAGCATTATTTAGCTTGTGCTTTATACTGCTGCATGCCCAGAGCCTTTCTGGCTTGCCTTGGAAGCAGCTGGCTGTGGGAAGCTCAGAAAGAGGTCCAGGGAAGGAGCAAACAGCCAAGCAGCGTAGCTAATCAGGGGTGCCTTGAGCTTGCTGTCTGGCCCCATTTGTCTAGTAGCCTAGACATAACCTAACTAGCCATGCAACTCATCCAGCCTATCCATGTTTCAAGAAAGAACCTGAAATTAAAATAAGAGAGGAAGAAGTGCAAGGTCCTTGGCCCCTTTTTTTTGTCCCCTAGCAATTTTAAATGAAGCACAATTAAAAGGATCTTCCTGCAGAGCCTGAGCATCATTTCCTTAGCTTCATTTTTCCATTTCAAGGAAAATAAACTAAAACCAAATAAACCCCACGTCCTGTGGGTAAGTATCCTTGTGCAGCATCTTACTGTGCAATGAGGTGTGTGTACATGACTTTATATGAAAACATTGCAAAGTCTTGGATATATTTCAAGACAGAAAATAAACCAGAAGCTTACCTTCTTAATAATATACGCTTGGACATCTCAAGCAACTATGTTTAGGGAGTGCCATGGTCTGGCCAGATCTGAAAACTGGCCCGGTATTCTCCCTTTTACTGTAATTAATCCTCATCCCATGCCCTAAAACTTGAATGCACCAATAATGTGCCCTTTCTTATTACACTCTGCTCTGCCTGAACAAGATTTGAATCTCTTTGGACTTGGCCCTCTGAGCCTTTGAACTTGGCCCTTTATGAAGAATAGCCCAGTACAGGATATTCACCACATCTTACCTCAGGGCCAGTAATTATTACCAACTGAAGTGTAGTGAGAAAATTGTTAACCACTAGAGAACAAATTGCCACAATCCTGCAGTTTATCTTTGGTGTGTTTTTCATCTTTTATGTGTCTAGATTAAGGTCAACTTTTGCAGACAGATCCTCTTATCATGTGCATAGAAACTGCTTTTATTTATTAAACTTGATGCCATTAATTTCACCAAATGTCATTCAGTGTTTTCCATTCATGTTTTTAAACATTTCAACACTGAACAACTCAAGGGCCAAGTAAGTCAGTAAGCAATGGGTTTGAACATATGGGAAAACCTGATCCTTGCTGCCAAGGAGTTAAAGTATTAAAGTGCATAAGCCATTTCCTGTAACAGTTGTCAGGCTAATTGTCAGTAAATTACTTAGTCCATGCGTTTATTATTCAGATATAAACCCACGGACTCGGCATGAAAGTGGCATTACCCTGCTGTAATCACAGACTAATCTTTTACAACTATGGCCCTACACCCCCAAACTGCATCACTAACAGAACAGCAGCTTTTGAGCAAGTTAATTAACACCATATTGGACCATCCCATGATGAGGGTAACATTAACAGGCTCTATTGCTGCAGACCTCCATGTAATTCCATAAAAATCAGAATAATCTTTAGTAAACAGTGATTCAATGGTAAAGATTGAATTTCAAACATGGAATGAAATTCAATACAAAGAAAATCACTATCATCTTCATTGCAAATGTTTTCTATACCTGAAGATAACACACTTCTGCAGTTCTTGGTGACCAGCTCCCCTCTTCTGTACCCAGTTCATGACAGCCAGCCTAATACCTAAAATATTTGGCATAAGGGACAAAGCAATGCCTATAGATAATGGTATTTTTTCTATCTCATAATTTCTAGATTGCATTTAGATTTTTAGTGGTGGCAAATGATGAAAGTGTTAAAAAGTCGAAATAACTAATAACCTCTGAAGATCAACACCTGCTCTGAAATGTTAAATTCAAGTTGACGTTCCATTAGCCCCACATTTCATGTTGTGATTCAGTTTTAGATTGATCCCTTTTATCCTGCATTACATGCAGTGCTCTTGAGCCTGAGCTGAATGTACACTAAACTACGATTCCACTTCACCATCCCTGGTTTCTAGCAATGAGAAAGCACATTCTTGGCTAGTTTAATTACAGAGATGCCCTACACTGCTATTTCTGGCTTTAATTTAACTTCGAAAGCAAAGTGAGCACTGGAGAAAGTAAAAGACATTGCTTATCTTATGTATTACCATTTAAAAAATAGAAAATTAATATTAATAAAGTAAAAATGCATTGTGCAAGCCTCACTTTTTATTATATTTCAGAAACCATGCTCAACTGATGTTATAATTGAAGAAGAAACTGCAAATCAACTCATAGGACCATGACCATACATTTGCTGTCAACAGAAGGACTCTCAGGGACTTCAGTTAGTACTAGATTGCAGTCTTCATATTTACATTTAAAAGTATTCCCCTCTGTGTCCTTATACAAATTATTAGCCTATTCATATTCAGTGAGAGATAAGTGGAAGATGAAAAAAAATGCGTTAAATATCTGACAGAGAGTGATTAAAGAAGGGCAATTTTGAGATCTGTCACTCTGGTACTTCCTTCTGGCTTTTCATCAGGGGGATATCCTCTCTTAGTGTCTGGACATTTTGTATCCAGCCACTTGAAATCAAAAAGAAAAATATGTTCCTCTGCATTTGAGTGATTGTATAAGACAGAGCAATATAAAAGAGAAAGTACCTTTTATTATACAGTACTACTGGAAAAAAAACAAGCACAAAACCAAAAAAAAAAAGCACCCACCAAAAAAATCACAATCAAAAAACCCTGGTTTTGATGTCTAAATGTTTATATATTCACCTGTTGCTCTCCCACTATCTTCCTGAATTTTTTAATTTGCAAGAACAAGATAGGAAAAAGCAGTCACTAATGAAGAAATGCTTTATCTGGATAAAACACCTTGTTCCAGTAAGTACCATTTTTTCTCTCTTTTTAGAGTGCACAGCCTTTATTTCAAAAATTAATCTAATAGCTGCTGTTTTCCAGTAATTCAAACTAGTTATAAAAGTATATTTAATTATTGTATAATCAGTGGCATAAGATAAATGTGTTCTACTCAGTTGCATTTCCATGAAATCAGACTTTTCCGACACTTTAAAATGCCAGTAGTGGACTCAGAAAAAGCTGTGTAACTGGTCTAAGGCAGAAAAAGCTAGACAAATGCATGAGTAGAATCAGAGAATCACAGAATGAACTGAGTTGGAAGAGATCATCAGGATCATCAAGGTCAACTCCTGTCTCTGCAGAGGGGCCACAGGAATCCCACCATGTGCCTGAAGGCATTTTCCAAATCCTTGCTGAACTCTCTCAGGCTTGGTGCTGTGACCACTTCTCAGGGAACCCTGTTCCCATGCACAACCACCCTCTGGATGAAAAACCTTTTTCTAATACTGAACCTAAACCTCCCCTGACACAAGTTCAGGCCATTCCCTGGGTCCTGTCACTGGTCACCAGAGACAAAAGATCAGTGCCTGTCCCTCTACTTCCCCTCATGAGGATATTGAAGACCACAATGAGGTCTCCCCTGAGCCTCCTCCTCTCCAGGCTGAACAGACCAAGTGCCCTCAGCCACTCCTCAAACAGCTGCCCCTCAAGACCCTATGAGAAGCGGCTGAATAGTAGCCCAACCATCTTGATTCACAATGTTTTTTTCTGAAACATAGTAAACAAATATTATCCCTAGACTAAAATCAAAGCCAGATTGAAGATCCCTACTTTAAACCATTGCTCCAGTAGCCTATTTTATGATAAAAAGTTCTTTACTTAAAATATGAAAAGTGTTATGAATCAGGTACTCATTCAGCATTTCATACATTCTTCCACTTATATGATTTAGAATATCTTTATTTTACAATAGACCTTACCCCAAAAATTATCTTATATATATTTATAAATGTTAAAAACCAGAACAATCTATAATGAACACAGTAAAGACTCAGTAAAAAAATAGTCTCTATCATACTAACTTCAAGCAAAAAAAAATTATTTTGACTCCTTTGCAGCTGTCCTTATTCTTTAAAAGGAAGAAGTATGCAATATAGAACAATAAATATTTTCAATTTTTTTTGAAACATTAATGCGACTTGGGCAACGAAAACATGGATGTTGACTAATAAACAGGGTTATTAGCTGACAAGGTTTTGACCTTGCTGATGTGAAGTTCAAAACTGCATGACTTAACTCTCTAGTTCTAATCTCTGAGGTCCAAATACCATTCAAATGAACATAGAAAAGAACAAGAAGAACTTTCAGGCCCCTCACCAGAAGACTGAGAGCTCTGGGAGAGCTCACAGACACAAAATTTTGAGAAAGCATTGAAGATCTATTTATCAGTTCAAACTGCCACAAAGTACTATACTGCTGTGGAGTTAATAAAAGAATCAAAAACCAAAATATGGCAGATGCTTTCCCAGTGAGGTCTCCTATGTGTCAAGAGGCAGCAGCTTCACTTTGGGAACCCAAACTAAATACAGGACTCAGAGGGGAGAAGTGTATGTCAAACATCTCAGCGTGCACCACACAATACCTGCTCTACACACTTCAGTGTTGGGGAGCAAAGCTCTGAACCTGCCTCCCATGTTTTTCATGAAATGGTTGTAGACACATACTGGGGAGCAATAGAGAGCTGTCTCTAAATCATGCATGCACATGGGACTGTTGCTATTACTGGGTTTCGTCTGAGATACAAGACATAAAGGTTTTTTAGTGTGCTCCCCCAATCCCCTTTTAAAGAACAGGAAAATGTTCCTAAGGATAAATATTGTGCTCAATTCAGGCAATTTCTGCCTCCATCTACATTCTCTAAAATTTCACTGATACTCATGCAAACACACAAAATGAATGTGACTAATGCAATATTACTTACTATAAAATGATGTGGACACTAATTCAGGAACTCGATAAGCACTTTGAAAAATACTCTGAAATTAAGACTTTAGACTTCACTGACTCAGTTTTCTTAACTTGTCAGCTTTCAAACCTTTGGATCTGAAATCCATACTGGTTTGGTCCTCACTCAGTAATAGGAAGCAGTCAAAAAAGGCACTTTGTTCTAAATCACATAATTTGCACATGTGGAACAGAGAGAAGAAACTGATCTTTGATCTAAATTTAATTAAACACTTTTCTCATTGACATGGGAGCTTCTTCACTCCTTAAAGTTTATTCACTGGCTAAGAAATGATTATTTTTCCAGCCATTATCAACTTTCACAGCACTGCTAAAAAGGCTTAATATAGGAAAAAATGCATTTCAGTGGCCAAAGCTAATAGATATGAGTTGCAAATGTACGTTGCCATGAGATTTAAGGGAGAAAGAGTTCTATCAGTTTTCAAAGTAAAACCATATTCTGAGTTTTAAGTTGAGATAGAGGAGATGATTTTGATGGAATTATAGGACTATTCCAAAATGCTAAATATTGGAAATGAGCAGTTCTCTCCCAACTCCTTTCATAGAAAGCCACAAGATATTCTGTGCTCTCTTCTATAGGGATTTACAGGACTACAGCAAAGAAAACTTGCTTTGAGTAATAATATTTTCAAAAGAAGATTCCAGTACTTTGTGCTGGGATAGTGGTGATGATGTTCCACAATGCAGTCCAAATTTTGGAAGAAAAGGAGGCTTTCATGGAAGTGCCAAACAGAATACAATTTCTATATTTTATAGGGATCCTGAGACATTGGTTCTTATAATTCATTCAGCATTTGCAGGATAAAATCTTCTGTGTATATTCCTTGAGTTCCCCCTACCTTGGGGAAGAAGCTTTTACTTTCTTCAAGTTGAAAGAAAACATAGAGTTTTTTCTTCAGGCACTGCTATAAAGAAGACAGTATCTCGGCATGGATGTTTTAATGATATTTTCTTTGTGGCTTAAAAATTTCAGGAACAAGTAATCTCATTTGGTTTTAGTCTGAAGCCCATAATCCTATTCACTCCGTTAAATTAGTAAGGTCTTCAGAAGCATTTTCTGACAGTTGAACATTACTGTTATGTACAAAAGAGGGTTTTCAAGCTCTGGACCCTTATTATCTGGACCCCTACTCTGCTCTGTCTCCTAGTCCACCCCATGGATCAACTGTTTTCCATGGCACTAAAACACTGGAAAAGTGAAGTTATTGAAAACATAAACTAAACCAGATGTGAAAAACCCCTCAAAACCTATAATTTATCCCATACTTTATCGATTAATACATTAGAAGTCTTAGAAAACTTACCTTTAAAATTTGGTCTGATTCTAGCATCATATCCCGATGTCCTTCCCATCAATTTGTCCAAAAAATCTGAAGGAGACAGGGTCTGTGAGGGGGATTTTCCAGATCTTGAATCATGTTCTTTACAGAAAGTCGTCCTAAATAAATTATTAGCCACCATTAGCTAATATTTAGCTTGTATTGTATTCAAGTCATGGAGAAATTACATCACTAAATAAGATTGTCTCAACTCAGTGAAGGTAGAAATTAATACTTTTAAAGAGCAACATACTCTGCCTTTCATCTGAAAACTTTATTCTAGAAATAAAGATGAGTTTCAAGTATTATGCGTGAACACAATTTTCTATTCAGAAAAAAACCTTTGCTTTAAAAATCTTTACAGTTTTAATACTTTAGAAGATTCCATTTACTCTTCACCTTAATATGTAAATCCATCTTAGAGTGATTCTGATATCCTATTTTATGTCATTATTTTAATTGCATGGATGCTGTTAAATGTTATGTTAACACTGGTTTAAGGTGGTCTTAAACTTCCAAACAACAGCCAGCAATACTTAACAAGCAACACTGAAAAACACTAGATTTGTTAACGTTGGGAAAGATACAGATGGAAAAAAGAAATTAAAATTGTTTTTTACAGATGCTACCCAAAAAAGATTTAAATCATGTTAGTGAGTGTCTGGATTCTTTCCCAACATGGCAAAAAGGGTTCTGGAGTCAGTCACAACTGATCTTAGGAGGGTTTCACCCCCACTCCATGTGCACTGAATAATAAAATTTAGTATCACCAGGTGGTATTCATATGCAAGTTCTTTGAAAAAGGATTTAAGAGAAAACTTCTGGTACCGTATCATGTGTGTGAAATGCTGTGTACATGGCACAGTACCTATTGCAAGCACATAATATATTGGGGAGAAAGACAGTTTAGGAGTTCCCCATGGTTGTTCCCCAGGGAAAAAGAAACTAGAATGAAAACGGTCATATTTGGTGTGTAGAGGCACAGATTCAATAATAAAACATTATCTTAGGTCTTAAATAACCAATTTCATTGTGTCTGTTTCCACTTTATCTTTGAGCTAAATTAGAAGTAATTCTGACTCTGACTTCCTAGCCACTCTCTGTTTAAATATTTGCCCAAAGGGAACCTCTCAGTTTCTGGAGTGTTTTGTGGGGTATTTTCATGCATCTACATGCAAGTATAAAAAAATCAGATACACATGTGATCATCTGAAATGAGAAGCAAATATCAAATCCTTTTTCTTGCTACAAAAGAGAAACAATTCACTAGAATTGTTAAAAGGCAAGGTGGTAGTAAATTCTCGTGGTGTGATTCCACACATTTGTTTCATTTATAGGAGGCGGTTTCTTCCTTTTGCTTTTGCCAACGACGGGGTACCATTACAAGTATTTTTAATATTTAATACACAGCAGATGATATATCCAACTTAAATAAATAAATAATTCAGTTAAGAAAATAAAAACTGGAAAATTAAGATAGTACACTTATTCGTATACAAATTACTTCTGTTTTCATTCAGAGCCCATAGTTATGAGTCGTGTTGCGAACCCAGGTTCACAAATATAAACACTGTTTCACTCTGACACTATATGTACACCTCATTACTCTTAGATACATCTGTACGTGCAGATACACAGCAGCATACAGTTCAATAATGAATCTAATCTAAAACGCTGTTCTTGTTAAAAAGACTGACTTGTTTGCTTAGTACCATAAAAAAGTCAATAGCTGAAGCAAAAGCTCATGAAACATTTTAAAAAAATCAGAAACACTGACGCTTTAAGTGAACACAATACTAGTGTGATCCAGGGTTTTCCCAAAATCAGAGGGCTGGTTCTCTAATTTCAAATAACTACATCCCTGACAAAACAATCATTTCCAAAGATTGAAGAGGAGGGAACCAAAGCAACTTCTAAACAAGCTCTGCCAGGAGCAGAGAATTTTCACTTAGGAAGAAAAGCCGAAGAAAATGTTCTTAGCTATACTGATATACAGTGAAAAAAACCCACATCTTTGCATCAGAAAATGGAAAATAGATCACCCAAACTTGAGATTATTATTTTTTGTGTTTGTTACCAAGCAACGAGTCTCTGAGTGTAAAAGGGATAGTCTATATAGAATGAACACAAAACACTCTGAAATACAGCAAACAAACTAGGTTATTGTGACGTAGTATCTTTATAGTTATGATTCTCACGACCTCTTGACAAATATTATTACAGAGCAGTATCACCTACCTGAAGTGGTTTGTCTCTAAGAAAAATGCAAACAAGGTTGTCAATATTTTCACTAGCTGCCGGTTCATTCCTCCTGCTTTCTGTGATGATTTGGAAATATCCCAGAAATAATTCCAGAGAGATGCACAAAAAAAGTAAGCTGCTGCTGCCTAGATTTCCAAATTCAGCAATAATTTATTTTTCTTGACAATCAGGAAGAGAAGGTCTGGATCTCTACAAAGTGGGGGTAAAAGAGAAGTGCCAGTCCTTGGAATCATGGTCAGGTCAAGCCTAGGCTCATCTCCAGCAGTCAGCACAAAAGAGATAAGGCATCAGACACAGTTGTTCCCCCGACTTGCTTCTGATGATGGAGGGGGGAAAAAAAGAAAAAACAAGCAAAAAGAAGAAAAGAAATGGAAAGAAAGGGGGGAAAAGGAAGAGAAAAGAAGAGAAAACCCAACTATGCGAGGAGCATCAGGCAAAAGGGAACAGCGCTGAGAGCAGTTCTGTTGTCGATATGTTTTATTCCCCTTTCGCTGGAAATTAGTATTTATGAACGGTGGTGGGGCTACTGGGTGGCTCTGCTTTTCCCCTCTTTGGGTAGGGAAGCGTCGGCGTTGCCGCGGTGGGCGGGAGGGTGTGAGGGAGGGGTGGGCTNGTCACGCGTGGGGCTGCGGAATGTCGCTGTTAGCGGGGCGCGTGTGCGGGTGCGCGCTCCCACCGCTGGGGGCGCTGGCGCGCCGCGGGCACAGCCCTGCCCGGGCGAGAGCGGCCGCGTCTCGGTCCGCGCGTGTCCGCGGGAGCTGCGGGGAACGGCGGGGAACTGCGCGGAACTGCGCCCCTGCCCTCCACCCTGCTCAGCCATCCACCCCGGAAAGAGGCGGCTGAGACCGGACCTCATCACCGCGCGTGAATATGGAAAGTGCGAGTGTCGAGAGGAAGGTGCCGCGTTCTTGTCGGTGGCGTCAACCGCTAGCAGGAGAGGCACCAGGCAGAAGCTGATGCACAAGTTCCACCTGAACATGAATAACTTTACTTTCAACCGTGTGGAAGGAAATCAATTCCTGCAAAGAAGTTGGGATTTTTACCCACCCTGCACTCCCAAAATAAAAGGAACTATTGTTCTTTCTTCAGTTTTGGTTCATCTGTATTTTTTTGAGTCCAGCTGTATTCTTCTGCCACAGAACCAGTCCACTTGAACACTGCTTCATTTCCACAAGGGTATTTGCACACACACACATTTTTCATATCTCCAAGTAAAAAACCTACAGCTTCATGACAACTACTCTTACCATGTATCTAGTCATCTTTAAAAAATTGCTTCTGAAAAAGAGTTGTTCTGTTCATACATTAACAAGAAATGAAAGCCACATACTTTCATTTTGTTTATTAAATGAAATGCAGTTGTTGCATTTTGTTTATTTCAGTTTAATAAGGTAGGATGTTCCTGAAAAAAATAGAAATGAAATAAAATATATAAAATAAAAAATATAGAAAAACATAGAATGGTTGTGGTTGGAAGGGACCTTAAGTATCATCTAGTTCCAAACCACCTGCCATGGGCATGGACACCTTCCAGTAGACCAGGTTGGTCAAAGCTCCATCCAGCCTGACCTAGAACACACCCCGGAATAGGGTGTCCACAACCTCTCTGAACAACATTTTGCAGTACCTCACCACCCTCATAGTAAAGAATTTCTTCCTAATATCTAGTCTAAACCTGCCCTCCTTCAGTTTAAGGTCTATCATTACATATCCTTGTAAAATGGCCCTCTCCAGCTCTCTTGTAAGCTCCCCTTAGGGACTGGAAGGTGCTATAAGATCTTCCTGGAGCTTTCTCTTCTCCAGGCTGAACAATCCCAACCCTTTCATAGGATCTCTGTGATCATGGTTTCCTCTGGTCTTGCCCCAGCAGATCAATGTCCTTCTTGTTCAGGATGATCCCCTAAACCTGTACACAGCACTCCAGGAGGGGGCTTACAAAGCAGAGGAGCAGAATTACCTCCCTCGATCTGCTGGTCACGCTGCTTTTGGTGCAGTACAGGATGTGTTAGGATTTCTGGGCTGCAAGCACACATTGCCTGCTCATGTCCAGCTTCTTGTCCACCAACATCACCAAGTCCTTTCCCCAAGGGCTGCTCTCAATCCATCCTCTGCTCAGCCAGGATTTGTGCTTGGAATTTCCCCAGTCCAGTGCAGGGCCTTGTTCTTGGTCTTGTTGGACTTCACAAGGTTCATGAGGCCCACCTCTCAAGCCTCTCAAGAACCTTCTGGATGGCATCCCTCCCCTCCAGCCTGTCCACCACACCGCACTGCTGTCATCCCTAGGCTTGTAGAGGATGCACTCCATCCCACCATCCATGTTGTTGTCAAAGATGTTAAAATCAACCTTATTAGTGATCCTTAGGCACAAATGCTAGATAATGCAACATTTTGTGCACAAAAAATTGAAATAACTGAAAGGGCAGCCCAAAGTTGCAAATGTAAACTAAATTCCTTATTGCCTTAGCTGCTGAGTCTGTGTCAGTGACAGAAATTAAGGTCCAGCAGAAGGAAGGTCACTGTATTTGCTTTTATTAAAACTATCAAAGTTTGTCACTAGACGCTGAGCACTGATGCTAAATCACTGCACTGTAACAACACCTAACCCTTCAAAAAGACAGGATTTCCTACGGTCATATTAAAGAAGAGAGGTTAAGTTATGTCTCTTACTGCAGTGTCTTATTCTGAGAAATAAAGCTCACAAAGCTGCATCTGGAAATAATGGAATACTGTTGAGTCAACAAAGAAGTGCATTTCAAAGTTCGTGCCTGTTCCCATCTAGATAGGAACCCAGTAATAGTGCTGTATATTTTTACCTTAAGTTGAGGTAAATGGGAAAATTGGAAAGCATGATTTCTATCAGCTGCAGGAAAAATCTATGTCTCTTTAACCTACACTGCCACCTGCTTAAAAGTGTGGGGAATCTCAGAACTGCTTGCAGAGTTTGTAATGCAGAAGTCACTGAATACAGTGGATATGTTTCCAATGAATCTGTTAATATGGATTTTGTGACATGACATGCTTTTAAAGACCTATAAATGTTCATTACCCTTTTTAGTAACTACAAGTAACTGAACAATTTCTTAAGTTTTCTAAGTGGAGAAAACCTACTTAAAAATCTGCTTTCCAGGATTTAGCTGCTACTGGCCATTTTCTGCATTTCATGGCTTATTTGAAATGCTAAATAACTATATCTCTAAGCTAAATAAAAATTGCAGGAAGTTCTTCAAAGCATACTTCCCTTAATTGATGTGGGCTTTTTAAAAACATGGTGAGAGATGTCATGATGAAAATTTAAAGTATCTTCTCCACCATTCCTTACACCTCCAAATGTCTAGTCTTTAGTGAGATATTACTTAGCATGGTGGTTACATGGAAGTGCCAAGCAAAACTTAATTATTAAGGGTTGTAAGTCGTGTGTTACTGATGCTTATTTAACTAACAGCAATGGTCATTCAAATAGTTCTTTGCTTGAAATTCCGAGGTTCAAAGCAAATGTTGTCCCTATTCAAAGGGTTCCAGGTCAAGCTCTCATGTACACTGGGGGTGAAGGGGATCAGATTTCAGTCCATCACCACTTTGTCATGAATTGACACATGCGTGAAGAACTCTTTACTTTCAGCTATTCTTGCAGCACTCCTCATCCTCCTCTCATAAAAAAAGAAAAAGTTGTTTATAGTTGTTTTGAGCACTGTAAGTCTCCGTGCTGTCATTCATTCACAATTAAATAGTGTTTATTAAATGTGCGCCCGATGGCAGTGGATGATTCAGGGCAAGGGAACCATTTGGAGCACAGCTGCCTGGATGTGCATGGCACCTTCTGGCGTTTCCCTTCTCTGCCAGAGCCACAGCTATGAGGAGCAGTGCCACTGATGTGCAGCAAGTTCTGGATGAACTGCGTATGTTCAATTGCACAGATGTGATTCTTTTCAGTGTCACTCATTTGTTATCTCCCACAACACATTTCTGACAGCAGAAGTGTTGCAAATGAATGGGAGTCAAAGACGTCCACCTGGGATTGGGGGGGAGCCTTGTAAAATGGCACAGGGATGTGCACAAAGACAGGATGGGAATGTTTTCAGGTGAAAAGGCTAAATAACACATCCCTGTGGTTTCCCAGGCATATACAGAAGTTTAATAATCATGCCAAATATGCCATAGTATTTCAAGTATGAGATAATTCAGTCCAATTCCTCTATTCCACCTGAGTTTCTTAAGCACTAACTTACTGGGCAGAAAATAGAACAGAATTAAGCTTTTTCCATGTAAATGGTTTTATAACAGTTAGTTGATGGAACATGATTTATGTTTGTTTGCACTGTTTATGCATTTCTGAAAACCTAAGAAATGGAAGAAATAAGGTCATACCTCTTTCTCAAATTATGATAAATAAGGGATCCAGACACATGCTTCTGAGAGAACAAGATCCATCACTTCAAATATGCAATTAGTGTCTATAAGAAGAGAAAATTCAATATAACTTTCAAAATGGTATGTCAAATTATCATACTTCTTGGATGTTGGTTAACAATGACAAGTATATTTCAATATAGTGCCAAATATAAATGGATCGAGAGTACAGTCTGTGTAAAATGTCCAATTATAGTGAAGGCAAAAAAGGCCAAAACAAAAACCTGAAGCTAATCTAATGTGACTGCATGTTGAGCTAAGGAGAAGAAACCAACTGGCCTGGATTTTGAACCAGACATAACTGTGTATGAACCATAACAAAATGTGTAAAGGATCAAACAATATAATTAAATCCTGTTTCTTTTTGATTTTAGAAACTCTGTTAATAAGAAGTCTCTTTCAGTGAATGATAGTGATAGCCTTAGTTGTCAGGAAAAGGCAATAGCTAGATTTTCAGCTGTCCAATATGAAAACAAATGTTTTATTTACAACATTTTTATACCTAGCATTAACAGACACAACAATGCATTTGTCAGTATAGCTCCATTTTGTATATGTGCAAAATATTTTCATATCCTTCCCTCTTTTTTTTTTTACTTTTTTTTGGTTATTACTTGCCTTAATATCTCTAAATTTAAAAATCCCTCCCACATAGAAATTCCTTATTGTTCTATATTACCCAGTTTTTCCTTTTAAATAGTAACAAAATGAGCTGGAAAGAGAGCATAACAAATTTACTTTTAATGGAATTAAGTATTTTAAATATACTACTTCTATTGAGTTTACTTCCTGTATCTGAATTTTGTTTTCTGAAATCTTGAATGTATAATATATATTATATAAATAACATTTTATAATATATGCATGCATTTATCTTTGTATTATAAAGCACCTTATCATGTCAATTCCTGGTGTAATTTTTGCACTGCAAATGTAATAAATAAAGAATGAAATAAATCTCATTTGANATTATAAATCACCTTATTGTCAATTCCTGGTATAATTTTTGCACTGCAAATGTAATAAATAAAGAATGAAATAAATCTCATTTGAAAATTTGTCTCCTCTATTAAAGGTCTGGTAATTTTACAGTGCAGAATTATGTAAGGAACTACATCAATTTCACCAGCTGGCTCAAGTAGGTCCAGCTACTGAGTTTTAGCATTATTAGACTCTTGATTTGCGTGATTTGTCACGCTTTACTCCTCATATGGTACCAATGGTACCATTACAGAATAGGGGAGAATTTCATACAAATAAAGTAAAAATATCTGTCATTTGGAATTTGATAGCATTGGAAATAAGAAGAAAATAGGAATAAAAGGTTACTTATGTTTCAGTCTGACTGTAGGAGAAGGCAGGAAGGTTAAAATGAGCAACTCATTCAGTCCTTGACCTTCAGCCCCAGTGTGTGATTCATGATGGGAGGGGCTGTCAGATACTCAAACAGGAGAAAAAGCAGTGGTCAGAAACAGCATAAAAGTGTCTTATTTCCCCTTTCATATTTCCTCCTGGCAATTTAGACATGAATTGAATAATTCCTAGCACTTTGTGTCATTTATGATTTAAATTCCTTAAGACAACATGTACTATATATTGTATTTGAAGAAAGTATCCAAAGAGGACCCTTTCACCCAAGGCAATCTAGTCATGATGAGAAAATCTGTCTTAAACATTAAACTGGTGTCTTGTTTCTTTAAACCTTCTCTTGTGAAATCAGAACTTCCTTACTTGGAAATACTGGCTGGCTTAGAGGAAGGGATTCCAGTAGTCAGAAGTGATTCCAGCAGAGCATTTCCCCCTCTCTGCCCTGTGATACTTCAGTTCATGATAGCCAGGAGGCAAAAAAATGTCATGAATTGACAAGGTAGTGTCCATTACCTACCTTTGTGTAGGGTCTAGGGAAAACAGAAAATAACCTTGTCTGCTTCTGCACACGTACACCCAGAATATAGTTAAATGAGTTGTGAGATAAGTTCTTGTTCCTCTCAATGAGTCTGGGCTTTGGATCACCACCCTTAGATCATCATTGCTGCAAGCAGACAGATTAAGACTCTTGTTTTGATCTCAGTTGAATGGAAACATCAGTTACAATTTCTACAAAACACATCAAGTGCAAATTGTGATCGCCAAGTGGGGCCACTCAAAAGGAAAATCAATGATGTGAACTAAGTTATGTTTACATTTACTGTATATGAACCTGTATACAACAACTTTATTGTAGATATGTGTTATTACCCACCTCCTTTGTTTGCTTTCTCTGAAGTAACTACAGCTATGAGACATTTTTTTCACAGAAAATCAACATGCCATTCATTTCTTAGAATTTAGTAGCAAAAATTAAATGTCTGACCAACATTCATTCATCTTTAGTATTTCAATTGTTTTAAATTTTGACAGAAAGAGCAGCAAGAAGAACCTATACAAGAGTTTTAGCTAATGTATGTCTGATAGGTTGCCTAACAAAGAGCTCTGTTATGTTGAGATTATTTATCTGGTGAACACTTTCTTCCTATATATATGTATAAATACATGAAAATTCCGTCATACTTCTCGATTTCATTTGCAGTAATTATTTGGTGCCAAGTGTTATACATTAACCTGATAGATAAAATATCTTACTTCTGCTGTAGATTAGATACTTCAGCAGACAGCAGAATTGTATTGTAACAATGACTAATGCTGTGCATAGTAATCAGTTTAATCATGTCTTCCCTTAATGCTTGCAAGCTAAATTTGCTTCTGTTCTCATGGTATTATTTTGTAAATTTTGGTCTTTGATATTTAATCAAGTATGCATTCTTCCTGGCTTGCAACAAAACAAATTTTTTACCCCATTTAATGCTTCTCAAGCTTACTCAAAATAACATTTTTAATAGATTTTACAATATGGTGTCTGATCTAGCCATAAGGATGCTGTGATCTTGAGTAGAATAATCATGTATGCAGACCGAAGAAAAAGCTGTAAAGCTTAATTCATTTACAAATGGATTACAAGAGTTTCTTAAAATTGATCTTTTAGTTTTATATGCCTGCTGAAGAGCATGATGAAAATAATCATGATACAAAACATAGATGTTTTAGGTAATTATGTGTCCTGCTTGTGATAGTTCTGCCTTGTCAGGATTAGCTGCTCTCTAACAACTCCAAAATGTAGACACATACTCACATTCAGTACTGCTAACACATGTAAAACCCCAACATAATAGAAAGGGGAAAATACTTCATCCCACGTGATATTTGGGACACTTACCTGTGACATAGGGACTGCTATAGCATGGAGTATGCAATAAGGTATCAGCATCACAAAACAAATACTAAAGTGTGCTCTGAAAACCTCATTTTGTGATTTTCCATTCCACAGAAGTGTCTTACTTCTATTTTTCTCCCTGGTGTTTACTAGAGGGGAGTATCAAGAGCAAATGTGTGAATGTGTGGGTGTATAAATTCTTTGCCCATATCTTTTCAGTGGTTCTACTTGCTAGGATGGAAAGTGCAATTTCTACCTCAGCTGACAATGCCTTTGGCTTCTGTGGTGCAGCATATAGAGGGAGGAATCTCAGGTTCTGCATTCCAGTGACTCACTGCTGATTCTGCAGCTGCCTGGTAGCAGGCAGAATTTGGGTATTCCTGTGATCAGGAGTCTGTTGAACTTCAAAAGCAGAGAAAAGACCTAGCAATGTATTGACTGCAGCCTCACAGGCTGCATGTTTTTGGTATGTATATTCATAATCAGTTTTCTCTATGAATGGAGGTATCTGCAAGGTATTGTCTAAGTCAGTAGATTAGAACATGTGTTTACTTATGCCAACAAGGCATGCTGTGGAGGGGTCAGGTTCTTGGGACCTAGAGGATCTAAAATTCTGCTAAGGTATGTCTCAGTCCCCTGTAAGGCTATCTGAGATCCAAAGAAGAACAGTGTTGCAGAAAGGCGTGATTTATTTGTAAATGCATTGAGCAAAATTAGCATGCTAGGTCATTTTATATTAAATATTTTCTTTCATTCTTTCTAACATATACTGAATAATAGATATCACTAGAAAAACTGCATAAACCAGTATTTAAAACATGGTGAAGAAAATAGTTTTATTCAAGAATTTATTTATAAAATCATATAGTTAAAGGCTGTAACATAATGCATTGCTCATTATGGGGTAAAATGAAGATTGTCCATACATTTCCTGAAAGGCTTAACAATGCAGGTTTGTATTCTCTCACCGTGCTTTTTATATGAAATTTTTGTTATTCCAATGGTTTAAATGATTTTCTCACATCTGGTGGTATTCAGTGACAAAACCAGTACTAAGTAACAGAGAGCTACAATAAAAGAAGATTTTTTTACAAAACATATATATTAGCTACTCTCTTTTCTCATTGAAAAGTAATTAAAAACCAAGTTTCTATTAAACATTTTACCTATATTAATCCTACTGCCCTGGCAGGAATTAATGCTTATTAACCCACTGCATTGAATAGGGGCCTACAGAACTGTTGTAATAAGATTTTATGAAGAGTTTCCAATTTAAAATTTCATTCCTTCCCAGTGCATGTACTTAATTACTATCGACACCAATGTGAGTTACGGATTCATTACACAGTACGCACTGAGAGGAGAGAAAGGCTCCTACAGAGAATGTGGATCTGTTCATATCTATCTCTCAATTGTTTACACTCTAGGGAATAAGTAAAGGTCATTCTCCCAGGCTTTTCTCCTTTCCTGACAAAATATGAGCCAAATTAAAGTCAATTGGAGTTTCATTGGAGCTTTCAGACATCATAAGAATTCAGCTTGTTAAACAGGTTTACTTCAAAGATGTTATAAACAACAACCTCTCCCCCATCCCCCAAACCCCCAACCTTAAACAAACAAACAAACAAACAAACAAACAAACAAACAAGCCTTCTTTGTAAAGCAATAAAAGCTTCAGTAAAAGCTTCTTATGCCAAGGTTTCAGTCCTCTCCACAGTTATACTTAGGTAGATACTGACTCTTCTAAAATCATCTGGATGGTGGTTTACCTTAACAATAGCTCTCAGAATCTCCTGTTCATAAAGGAATATATATTTTTCAAAACTGGAGTGATCAGGTTTTGCTGCTTCAATAATTATTACAATACAATAGAAGACAAAAATAAAAATAACAAACCCAAAGCCTTCCTAACAGGATAATCTAAAAATAGTAAGATTGTCTTGCAGATGTTGATCTCTGTTAAAAAAAAGATGTTTTGAAAGAAAGATATTAACTACCTACTAGTTAAATTTATGTTGTTGTGGAATTAATCCTGTTAGCAAGCTAAAGGTTGACACCAATACAGAAAGACAGCCTTCATAATGATTTAAGCAAATATAGATCCAGGAGTATTCAACAACCAAAGCATTGCAACAGAGCCTTGGTGATACACTTAGACTCTTTCCATGATCCAGTTGGAGACTCCGGGACCCTGGACTTCCAGCACCTTCAATCTTTGTCCTTTCTCTTAAACATGAGGTCTTCCAAGTTAAAACATGCAATCTACTGTCTAATATTGAGTGACTCAGTCACATGAACTTTACAGTACTTTAAAACCATGGGAAAATACCTTTAGAATAATACTAACCAAACCCTACAAATTACGGTTTTGTCAATGACACTGAGAAGTAGGCACCATTAGAAAAACTACTGAGCCTGGATGTTTGCTTGTTTGTTTGTTGGAATAGTCTCCTCATAATATGAATAAAAGATCCAGTACAGTGTAGAATGTCCTCCAATTTAGATCTGGCAAAACAGCATGCAGAAAATGTTTGAAGCCTGTGAAGCTTTGCTGAGACTCAGAAAACAGCAAGTTTTCTTTCAGGATACTTTCAGGAAAAAGTATCAAAACTCTTACATTCTCTAACCTTTCTCTACTGGTGCAAGACAAGGCAGCTCTTGTGCCTGGCTGCCAGATCTGATGTTTCAACAATTCCTCAGCACTTCTAACTCTGACCTCTTGGATGCCAACCAAAGATTTTTTAGGAGAGGAGTCAAGAAAAAGAGTATGTATATGATAAATGCAGGAGAAATGCCATCATCACAGCAAATGTGTAGCTATTCCATAGCATCTCCCAGAAGAGATCTTGGAGCAGAAGACAATGAATGTGTCAATTTCCCCCGTATTTAAGCTCAGAATTGCAATTCACTTCCATGTGAAACTTTTGAGCATCTGAAGGCAGACTTCTAAAAGACCTTTAGATAACTTAAGTGAGTGTCAGCTCACCTTAGCTGTCCCACCTAAGCCATTGCAAACAGTGAATTTCAGCTGTGTCTCAGGAATCCTCATGCGCTCCAAGATACAGAAAGCTCAACACAAGGTGCGTGTGTTCCTACTGTTTCAGAGCTGTGGAACTGGGAATTCACAGAAGGAATTGAGAAACAATTGGTGTCTTTGAATTAACCAAAAGTTCATGTGTTTGAGTTTACTCTCTATTCCTTCATTTTCTAACAAAAAATTGGTAGGATGCTGAGGTCTTCCTTTTAGCAGTATGATTATTTGGAATCTTAATGTGGGCATATCCTCTGGTATCAGTTTTTGGGATAACACAAAGTAACTGGAACATGTCACAAACTTGAGATAAATGGTAATCAGTGTATAATTAATTAATCATCTTCCCTCTTGTGCTTAAGCCAGAAGGATAATCAAATGTGCTTCAGGCCAAACTAAAGTGTGATATACTGTACCAAGTGTGGTTAGTAAGCAAGTAAGTTACTTGCAGAGTTTTAAAAATTTAGATTAATATATAGAGTGGACCTAACTAATTCCTTTAAAGTACTAATGACGATGTTTATTTATGGTGGTGTCCTGAGCTGTTTCACCGGCTAGCTGTAGCTNCACAACATTTATTCAACATTTTTTTAGTATTTGAATCTTTATTGGGTATCATTGATATCGTTTTTCGTAAATAATCAGTGCAAAGACTTGAAAAGATTTATTTGATCTATACTCTGACCACATCCTTCTGTTACATTGCTACCTAATTTTGTTTGGAAAAGGAGACTACCGTCAATTAATAAGGAAAGATTTACACAGCTAAATTCATTAACATATTCCTTATCTAGCTCATCAATCAGTGTTGCTTTTTTTTTCCTTCTTTTTTTCCAGAACCACTGATAGGAATATATTTCATATCACTTAGTTTGGGTTTCTTTTCAAATCTAAATTCTCTTCCCTGACCTGCACCACTGATTTCTACATGTCTTCATACAGAATTCATATTGATGTCAAGAGGAATTGTGAATATTTAAGACTTACTTCCTAATGCAATCAAAAAAAGTGTCTGTTTTGACTTCAATTAGAAATCATGTTCATTAAGAAAAGTTGAAAAAATATGCAAAGAAAGGAAAGGGAGAATTCAAGTCTTTGATGAATTTTTTGTATAATTGCTTTTGAAGCAACTTTTTGGAAATATCTATGAATAAGTCCACTAGTCTTTTCCATTTAGCAAACATGTCTGTGAGCAGCCATTTAGCAAAACCTTTTTGTTCTGTATTTTCTTTAGAACAGCATTTCTTCATTTAATTTCCTTTCTTGTGATGAAACATTACTCATGATGTCTTGACCCTTCACAACAAATTCACATAGAAGTGTAGTCCTTCCACATTATTTATTTGTTTTCATTTTTTTAACCTAAATCCTCAGAGTAACTTCCCACTTATTCATATGCTAGACACTGCTTCAGTCCCACAAACAGCACTGTTCCCTCAAATAATCTTCACAGGAAAGATCGTCTAATTCCTGTGTAGCTGTGAACTTCATCAAGGGCTTGCTGCATCATTACTAAATTTGGGACATTGCTGAAATGCTGTGTCACTTCATGATCTAAACAAGTAACAAATATCTGTAATAAGAAATTCCCCCTTTCCCAGTGCAGAGCTATAAGGATTGCTCCCCATGGAGACAAATCTAGACTTACTCTACAATATAAATAGCTTAAAAGGAAAATAGTGTTCACGCTAGAAGGGAGCAATCCTATATGGATAAACAAGAGAGTGTAATTTATGTGTGGGATCCTGTATGGATCTGGGTAAAGATCAGTAAGTATTCTCCAGATTATGTCATTACTAAATCTGATGAACACAGTCAGATTGCAGAGGAGTGCTTCTGGTTCATCAGTGCAATTCTTTTCCAACAGAAATCTCATTTCAGGACAGCTGCCTGGGAACACTGAAAAATCCAAATCTGCCATGAGACATCTCAGTGACACTTCCAGCACTTTGATATAGGGGAGGGTCTTATAATCACTAGTAGTTTATCAAGGCCTGTACAGTTCATCAAATAATTTTTTGTTTGGCTTCTCATCATACTTCTAGAACAATGAAGTTAACCTCATGTTCTTTACACCTGTTGACCATTAAAATGTCGTAAGAAACACAGAAAGAAAAATTACCATAACCATCTTATAAGAGACAGATAAATTAGTAGCTATAGATAATGTTTTATGAAAGATGTCAATAGATTTTCCATTCCATGAACAAATGAAATTTCTAATCTGATGTTTAAAAACATGTACCCACTGAATTTGCACAGTATTTTAAGTAGTAGTATGATACCTATGTATTAAAGTTTTAATTTCTCAAATAATTAACGCTTTTTAAATTAGAAGAACAGATATCTGCTCTTACATTTTTATTTTCTGCTGTGCCATGCACTCTACTAGATGTATCCACATATTTATTCAGCTTATGACTTTGCCACATATTCTTTTTCAAAACACTAACTTTGACACCCAATGTTGTTCTTGGTCAGTAAGTCGAATCAAGCAGTGAAATCATGAGGGAGAAGATGACTGGCTTTCTGAGATGTTTCAGACCATTTCCTGCCTGCAGAGCAGTCCATTATCCCTCTAAGGTCTTCCTTGTGTCTGCGAGCAGCTCCACCTCCTTCCTCCTGGGCTCTTCTGCCCTGTTTTTTCTATCCTGCCTCCCCAGTTGAAGTTCACAGTTCTTTTTCCAGTAACAACCCCTGGGACACTCTGCTCATATGTATACGTCAGGGTCAGATATCATATCATCTTCCTTTCGTCTGGACTTTGTAGTGGTTTGTTGACTGGATGCTTAGTATTGCAGGAAAAACTAATTACTGCAGCTGATTGTATGAAAGAATTGAAACAGCCAACAATCAACAGGCAAAAAAAGCAGGGGAAAAAAGAGTAGTCTGCATCAGATTTTGGATCAAACAGCTTGAAATGATCAGTAAAGTTATTTCTGTGTACAAAGAAAATAAACCTCCTTAATATAAACTGAACTGTAGCTGTAAGTGCTAAGCATTTTCTTATTTGATGCTAAGCCCTGGAAGTTATCTTATCCATATTGCTGGTGTAAATATGTGGAAATGCCAACATTGTGACACATCTGTTCAGACTTGAGTTTTATTTTGCCTTTTATACCCACAGGAGACTGCAAGAGCTTTGTGATCTGTGTCTCCTTGTATTAATGACTCCACAACTATAGTCCACAGTCCACTGGTGTCTGTGAAATGGTCAAAAAATATATTTTTAGTTAAAAGTTTGAGATAAAGAATGCCCAATAGTCCATGAAAACTCATGAAGGTTGGCAGTAATTTATTAAAGGACTCTGAGGATCACTGTTATAGACAATTTAGGAGATGAATGGGATGCTTTGCTTTTGCCTTGAGTTTGGTAGGAGGTGCACAGTGCCAGCACTCCTGACATGTGATGGCTTTCCTGCTCTCCTTAACAGAAGCTTCTTTCATCTGTCTACCTTCAAATCAGTTAAGTGCCTGAACTTAATATTGCATGGCATGCAATTATTAATTGGCAAGCTATTTAGCTTAATAGTCACATTTTGTCTTTCAGTTCTGTAAATCAGCAGTAGCTCTGCACCTTTCAGACCAGGATTCATTGGATGTGCCCCGTTTTGCCACAGATCTTTTGCAGACTGGCCTCACAATTCTCCCTGGTCTCACTTTTCCTCATGCAAGAAAGCATCCAATTACTACTAATTTGATGGATTTGAAGGACGATGTCTCACTATTTTTTACTGTAGTTTGAGATAGAAGGAACTAAAAAAGATTTCTATAAGGCATCATTATTTTACGTAATCTGAAGTCATCCATCCTGTGCATAGTACTCCTGAGGCATTCCTAGAAGCATTCATTTAAGTGACAGTGTTTTATTGTTAGGGAAGGCAGAATTCCAAAGCTACCTCATTATTTCTAAATGTCTTTCAGAACATGACTGTTAACAATTGTATTTCATTGCACAGAGCACAGGATTGAAATTACAGCATAAAAAGTACCGTAGCTAATAAGGAACCGACCAAGTACAGGAACTCTACTTTTTGCTGTTTGCTTTTTTTTTAACTCCTTTGCAATGAGTAGGAAATTTAATGCAGCCTGATGTTCTTTCTGATAACAGATGACAAAGCAACATAAAGTGTTAACAATAATGAACTCAAAATATATGCTAAGATATACTTGACTGTAAGTATTCCTTGCTTCCTTTCAGAATATATTTCTCTATCAAAGGGGGCATTTAGGAGAGTCCTTTTCTGTGCAATTCATCCCTTCTGAGTACCACAGTGTTCCAGCCAGTGTTCTCCTATAATTTTTGTTCCTTGTTGTAGAGAGTTATATCTCACCAAAAGACATAATAATAGCAGTGTGATAATTGAAAAATGTTTGAGAACACTTAGGCTGAGGATCATGCTTTAAAATGCTTATAGCTGAAGCTGAGTCAGTGATATTATGCTGACTTTAAAGTGGCAAAATTGTATTGTGATCTACTAAGTGGAGGCTCATTGCTACAACATTTCAAATAATCTCAGTTCTACTCATCACTGGGAAGGTCTCACCTGTAGAGCTAGGTCCAGATTGGGGCTTTGTTTTCCTGAGATCTATGGACTTATTAGAGAAGGTTCAAGAGGAGTAAACAAGAATGCTCAGATGTCTACTTGCCCTGTGGACTGAAAAAATCTGGGTTGCTTAGTCTAGGGAAAATGACCCCAAGGTGATGTACGGCTGGCTTCAGCTGGAGAAAAGGTAGCTGCAAACCAAATGATTAATGAACTCTTCTTTGCCAGCACTGAGGCTAGGGCAAATATAATCAGCTTAAATTACATCAGGAGAGATTTAGATTTGATGTCAAGGAAAAGTTCCAAATAGTAAGAATTTTTGGATGCTGGAACAGATTTCTGGGAGGCTGTGAAAATAAATGTCTATGCACAAGAGAAAATTCTCATTACTTCAGCCCTGAGAAACTGGAACAACTGAGAACAGGTGACATTGAACTGGGAGAGGAGGGACGAAATGGCCTCCTGAAACCTTGTGCAGAGCACTTTTCTATGCTTTTTATGTTATAAAAATACACCTATGGAGTCAAAGAGTAGTTTACTTTGTAAGAGATCTCTGAAGGTCATCTGATCCCATTCACTTGCTCAAACAATACCAGTTTATATTGCAACTGCCCTATTTGGTCAGGCCCCTTGGGTCCTATTTTTTTTTTTTTTTCATTGCTTGAGGAGGAAAGTATCCATCATGGTTTATGTAGTCTTCTCTATGATTAATATTCTTTCTTCTCCATCTTTCATCCGGGAATTTTAATAACTCAAAACTTAGTGTTTCTTTATATACTGGCATACAGATGAAAAGGACAGCTATCTTTCACAACCCATGGACATGAGTAAGTGCATCTTCAAATTCCTGAGTCTGGAGCAGCAGCAGTGGACACTATTGCAGATGGAGACAGAAAATTTATCGAAGTCCTATGAAAAGGGTAGTTTGAATTCCATGACATGTGGAAGCAGTGTTTGAAATCAATGTACTTCTGGAAAACTATTTTTCTGAATGTTTCTTGCAATGTTCATGTCTTGAAAAAAACAGATTTGAAGACCAGAGCTTCAAGGAGCAGCTCCAGCAATCTGCTTTTCCTAGAAACATCCATTGCTTGACTAACAGGAATAACTGAGAAGAGACAGATTCTGCTGAGCTTCAAACACAGCTCAACTCAACAAACACCAGACAGAAAACACTCTGAGAACACCTCCTATAATTTCCCCTAGTCAAATCATTAAATATCTCGAAAGCTATAAGAGATAACACAGGGTTCATTTTAGCTGCATAACATTCCTCCATAAATGCAAAATCTATAACTATTACTTTCACCAAAGTTAAGTTGGAGCCTGGAGCTTCAGAGCACAACAATATGCATAGCTACCATCCAGCAACCAAAAGACTTCCTCAAAGCCTTCCCATGCCTTTTCAATAACCTCTGTAATGTAATTATTAAGAACACCACAGAAAGGAAATGTTTAGTTACAGGAATGCTCAATTTTTCGCAGACAGTATGAAATGTATGAGAATTGTTTGTAGTTGGATAACAGCTTTCTGAATTAAAGTTTAGCTGGGTTAGGAATTGAAACTTGCTATCTTACTTCTCACCTTGAGGAACATAGTGACCTGATTCTCAGTATGAAACAAAATTCACCCACCATGGCCTTCCCTACAGTTTTGAGGCACTCAGGACTTTTGGGACTCAGCATAAACCAAGTTTGTCCTGCAACATGTTTGTCTTTAGACAGTGCTCAGGCAACAGCCTCCATTCTTAAGATCTGGAGGTAAACACTCTTACAGAATGCTTTGAAATTTTCATCATTGGATTTGGATATAGACAAGATAAATGTCTGTTAGTAATGATGAAAGGTGAAAACTTTCTCCCTGTTCTTTGGGACAGGGATTGGGCTTCCAGCCCATCAAATCTTTGATGTTATTCCCAAAACACACAGATTTACATAATCTGATATTTGCTTCCTTTGTCTCATAGAAAAAAAAAATAGCTTATTAATGAGTTTTCAGCTTTCTAATTTGATGTATATTCTTGGAGTAGCTCTTCAAAGTATTCTACCACTAATATTGTACCTTTTGCAGAATTATAATATAGTCCCAAAGAGACAGAATCACTTTGAATGAACTTACTTTTAATTTGCAGAACACTGAATTTAGCAAGAACAGTTTTAGTATTTTTAAGAAACTGGAGGTATGCCAACATTATTGCTACTAAGATTTTTTTTTCCTAATTACAGTGTTGAACATGGTTAATTTCTTACCAGTCGTGGGACTTTACAATAGTTTGCAATATACTGTGAACCTACACTTCCAAATTATATCAGAAGTGATAATTGCATTGTACCATCCTACAGTAATGGTCCAATTAATCTATCATGCTCTGTTTCTGTAGATCCCATTTTGATGCAGTAGATTTGTCTAGTTAAAATAAAAAAAAAAAAAAAAAAGTGAGAAAAGGAAAAGAAAAAATATCTTTGCTATAATAGTTAAATAAGTAGATAATTTCCCACTTTGTATGACAGAGACAGCATTACATCCTAAATGAAATTATTATTTTTTTTCCTACAATCTGTGTTGTCCAAAGAAGGATACCCTGGGGCATTCTGGAATATCACCAATAAAAGCCTGTCTGTGATGAAGTATTTAAACAGAGGAGTCTTGCCAACAGCCTTCCTGTATTAGTCTAAGGCTGTTATTAGAAAACATCTTGGGTTTCTATAACTGCCACAAACATATTGATTTTGGGTTTCAGTTCCTCCTACTGAAAGCTGATTTCTGTAGACCAATTCCTTGGTATTTTCCCATTTTCTCACAATGTATTTCCCTTTTGGGATTTCTGAAGTGCACTTGCATTTCAAATGAACTTAAGTTTCAAATGAACATCAAGTTCCTACAATCTGCCAGAAACAGAGAATTGTTCAACGTGGGCTTCCATGAGGCTGCTCTTTTGTCAGTGCTCCCACATTCATTTATGGCTATGCCTAAAGGAGTGTTTGTGGAGCATGTCCCTTGCTCAACACCACCTTGACTTTTCACTCAGGAACCTGGTTCTACACCCACCCTCGAGTTCCTGTAGGTAAAGAAAAGAGGAATGTCTATTCCAGTGGACAAACATAGATTGAGAGAAGCAGAACAATTCAGTTCTTAAGGAAAAATGGACCTGTGTTTATATAAGGCCCTTTCACAGTGAGGAAATCACAGCAGACAAACATCCATACAGTGTGGCACAAGAGTACTGGGGAGAAGGAGAGGTGACCTTAGTGTCCTTTCTGTGAATTCCCCTCCTCACTTCAATTCAAGGTTAAACTTAAATACATCCTTGACTTCCACTCTTACAACTATTATAACAGCTATGTATCAATACACCACTATGTCTGAGTGAGATGGATTCAGGGAAAGGCCTCAAAAGTATTGATTCTTTTTCCAAAAAAGAGCTCGTGGGAGACTGAGGTTGACTTTCAGTGGAACCAGCTTTTTTAACTGGCCTTAGTACAAGTGTGGATCTTCAGAACTTAGTTGAGGGTGATTTTTTTTTTTCCCCTGTGTTAAAACTTTGTGGAACTGTAGGAACTGTAACTTTGAAATAATTTCCATAAAAGGGGTGAGAATTCATTCAGGGAAGATGAGCACTTCTACTAAGGCAGAATAATGAAAAGTGAAACTGGCATGCACTGGAACTATTTTGGAAAATATTTAAGAGGAAATATTCGAAAATTAAGGAGCACTCAAAAGTAAGTCAATTAAGCTATTGTCCCAAAAAATTATTTAAAAGCCAAACAAAAGAGTGGCATTTATGCTTTACAAATACATGCTGACTTGAAATGTGGAAAAAATGTTTCCTATAAAATAGAAATCATACATTTGTTTTTCTTATTACTGTCACTAAGCAATATCTAAAGTCAAGTTCACTGAGTATAATTGGCAGATTTCCATTTATGCCAGTTTCGTGTTTCCTTCACATTTCTGTTTCTGGTATCAGCAAAAAGAAGTGTTAATTAACCTTAGCAGCAAAGCAATGTAAGACTATGCTCTAAATTCAGAATGTCATCTGGCAGGAGACTGCAATCTGTAATGCTGACCTGTCAATTAAACAGGACAAGACAGGGAAAGAGGGCAGATGATCTTCATATTGTTTCCTTGAACCAAAAAGATCAACAACTCAGTCAGTCAGAAATAATTATCTGCATTACTCTCTGCAATTACTTTTAATGGGAGTGAGATAATATCTGCATGCTGTGCCTGTGCAGTGCCTCTGAGCTAAAGAGATGAAACAGGGCTTGTTCAGCTCTTTGAAAAAAGTGACTCAAGGAGAGATACTTCACTGAAAAATTGTAGGTGTGTTTCAGAAAGAAATGCATGGAACCGTGATGTTCTGTATGTTGTCTGGAAACAGACACAACACACTTCTGAAACCAGCCAGAGTTATTCAGACTGTTGTATTGGGCTTGGATAACAACAGCAATGCTATGCATGGCCTGGCAAAATAAAACTTGAAGAACTGCCTTTCCATGGAGGGGAAATTTCAAGTGAGAATTGACAAGAACCTGTATGGTTTACAGGGTTTTTTTGGAGGGGGTGGGGGGGACAGTGGTTATGAGAACAGATGGTCCTTGATCCCTTTAGAGTTAAAAAATGTGTGTTTTTTCATATCTTGTTAGCTTTTTATGTGTTTTTCATAAGCAGTTGATATTTGCGTGTTTGTCACAAAGCTGATATTAATCGAAAAATGGAAAATAACATTTCTAGAAAATGGTCCCAAAATTCAAATAGTATTTTTAATATGTAGAGTCAAGAATGATTGGAGTATCTGAGAAATTTTGTTTGTTTGTAGTGAATAAGTGTGTAATTATAAGTCGATTAATTTATCAAATTACATACACAATAATTAAATTTTAACAGCAAGATAGAAAATATGATAAACACCACAGGCCTCCTAAGTTTTCTAATAATTAAAGTTTCACATAGACAAACAAAATATTATTAAAAAGCACATGCACAAAAGGGTATGATTGTGGATCGCATACTTCTCCATTAATTAAATGAAATAATTATCATGAATTTCAATCAGATTTTTTTTCTTGAGGTATTTCCTTCTTTATTCTACGAAGATATTCTTGCAGAAAGAGTCTACTGCTTGTTGTCCAAATCATGTCATGATTTTTTTAATAAATAACAAAATAATAAAAAACAAAAACGGGTTTTGTGCCAGTAATGAGTAGAATTTCAGTTCTGACGCTGCAGACTACTAGTTTCAGTTTTACAGGGGTATGTTACTGCAAGAAATTTTTTAAAATCCCATTTACTGACCAATGATGCGCTCTGTTCTCTCAAGGGTTTTCTCCACTTACTGCCAGAATCCAATCCTTCCACCTTCCACTGCTCTTGAAAGAACCTATTTAATTCCTTTGGGAAGGGTGCGCAGTGTAAACACAGTCTGCCTAACATCCGTGCACTGAATTTAAGATTTCTACTAAAAAAAAGTCACCCCTTTTACAGTTTGACTACTGCCAAAGACAAATTCTGCTTTTCATTATCATGACTCTATCTCCAGATTCATATTAAAGGTATGAAAAGATTTTTTTTGCCATACATTAACTAAAAATGAATGTCTTCTGGCATTCATATGACCAGTCCAATATCTTATGTTTCAGGAATAATTTGCTCACATGTTTTGCATGGGCAAGGAAACATGAAATGACTTGTCCCTAACATCATAGCAAAGACAGGAGAGTTCACAGCATATGCTGGATCTATCATTTGCATTTCTGATAGTTGAATTCCAACACCATCAACTCTTCCCCTAAAATTATTTAGAATTGCCTGCAAAGACTTCTGGTTTTCTTTCTCACTCTTAATACAAAGGTGGACATTCTGCTTACTATAATTTCCAAGTTTCAAGTACCACTGTGTTTCTGCAGTCACTAGGATGTCATCCAAGTAATTCTGTGTAGCAGCTGCTCTACACTGATTTAAAAAAAAAATACAGTGTTGAATTCCTGCATGTCAGGACAACAATTTACACTGGAATAATCCTGTCAATAACTAATAGCAAGGCAGGGTGACCAGCCAGCACCACCTTCTGGTAAACAGGGACTGAGCTCGGTGAGCCCCTGCCCTCCTGTAATGAGCTGAAGGAAGGAGGCAATGATCCATGTCTGAGGAAAGATTAATTGCTATTTTTTAATCCTCATAAATTTGTGCATTGCCATCTGTTTTCACTACAGCACACATGTAACAGGGAAGATTATCCCTTCATTTTCTACGCATCTCCCTTCACTTCTGTTTCACAGAGGCTGTTCCTTTGGAAGCTTTTGAGGGCTTTTGTGTGGACTGTGAAACCACTCTGCTTCTGGACTTCACTTTTAGACATGGCTTTTTGACTCAGCATTGACAGCAGAGCTTGGTCCTAAGGTGAGTGTCGACATTTGCTCCATGAGTAGATCCCTGCTGACCAAGCACACTGAGACCAGCTGGGGTACCAGACTCCTGTGAAACACCAGACCCTCACCTTGCTCTTCCTGCCTGATGCTCTTGTGTCTGCTGCCAGTGCCCAGCAGCTGGCAGACCATCATGAGAGGGTATCCAATAGTCTGATACAGTCACTCTGCACACCCAGCTTCCCTCAGGTGGAGAGCTCTGCTCAGCCCCTCAGGGTTGTACTCACTGCAGTAGTAGCACCAATCTGTCAAAGCATTCTCAAGGTGCTGGCCTTTATACCATACCTCAGGCATAAAAATGCAAAGAATACAGCATTTTCTGTCTTACTGTATTACTGATTACTGAACTGGGGGGACCAATTTTTGAAATGAAGAGCAGAGACAACACATTTTTTTAGAGAACTGAAAAACAGCAGTTGCATCAAAGAGTCAAGTATTGTAAGTACTGAGATGTTATATTAAAAAAACCAGATAGTGTGGCAAACTCCTTGCCAGTTGTGCCTTTGCTCTGGCTGAGAAACAGATGAAATTGCACATTTAATGATATTTCATTTTTCAAACCCCAGTTCTAATGGATTGGGGTTTTTTAGGGTTGTAACAGACTCTATTATTCTTTCTGTCTACAACAGTAAATAAGAAGTTTTTTGTTTTGCTATACCTAGAGGTCTCATGAGCTTTATAAATAAAAAAACATCCCTAGCATTGAAATAAAAGCAACAAACTTTCAGTGTCTCATCATATCCAGGTACTTTGTTTTTAAGTTAGCTGATCTCACCTTGAAGACATGAGATGTATTTGCAATTAAATTAAATAAAAGAGAAGATAAAACCCAACAACAGACAAGTCTTCAATTTGTATGTGCCTCAAGTAAGAATCACAGAATCAATCTTTAGGTTGGAAAAGACCTTTGAGATCATAAAGTACAACCTATGACCCAACACCACCTGTCAACCAGACCATGGCACTGAGTGCAACATCCAGTCTTTTGTCGAGCACCCTCCTCCCTGGGAAGCCCATTCCAATGCCCAGTCACTCCTTCTGTGAAGAAATTCTTCCTAAGGTCCAACCTAAACCTCCCCTGGCACAGCTTATATCCTCTTGTTCTATTTCTTGCTTTGCTTTGCTTGTGTACAAAGCTTTTGTTTTCCCTATTAACTGTCTTTATCTCAAAAAACGAGTTTTCTAACTTTTCTGTTCCTCTCCCCCATCCTGCTGGGGAGTGAGCCAATGATTGCGTGGTACTTAATTGATTACTGGGGTTAAACCATGGCGCTTGGAAAGACATTTTGAAAAGATTTTACAGCTCTCAACACACTCTGTTACTCATTTGATGGCCACAGCTGTAAGAAGCAGCAGTCAGCAGCAAAGTGCATCAGGGAAGGCCAACTTTTAGAATTTTTAGGTGAGAAGAATGAAGGACTCTTTAGCCCAAACTAGACTCAACCCTGACCTTTGCATATTTGATACTCTCTCTTCACGTTGTTCTCTGTTTAGCTATTAACTTAGCCTTGAAAATCTTTACAGAAAATTTTGTGATTCTTCATTATGTACTAAATCTGAACCTTGGTGAACTTTGTCCTACAACAGCATCTGACTCCATATGTCTCTGTACTGCCATAGCGCCCAATGGCATCTTCAGAATCTTCTTGTTCACCATCGGCTAATTCAGCCCTCAAGGCATCTGTATTGACTCTCCTAAAGCCCCAGCCTGTGATACCTCCCCTGGTCTTGTTGGTGAACACAGGAGGGCCTTTGGGAGATGATCTGACTTCTTCTCCTGTGTCACCATCCTGTGAGGGGGAAGATGAGCTCCTTCCAGCTGCACCCTGAAGAAGAGCCATGCTATTTTTCAGTCACAGCATAAAACATGTGCTTTATACAAAGATGCAAGAGAACAAGAGGAGATCACACACAATCACACTCAAAACCAACCAGTCATCACTGAGAGCCAGATGCACTGTGCACTACATTACTATATAAAGCACAATGAAATTTTATAAATCCTGCTACAAAGAAACAAGATTCCATCCCAGTTACTTCTAGAAGTGTCTTTCCTCTTCCTTCTTTTTTTGTTGGAAACTTATTCCATTCTCTACATGATTTAACAATGAACTCCCTTTCCTATTCTCAGGACAGGAAAAACTATTCACAGGTAAAAAGCAAATACTTGAGATAATCAAGCCTGAAATACAGTCTGCAGACTTGAGCAGGGACAGGAGGTAGGAAACTACTGGAACTATTTGTACAGAAAAAAGACTTTAAGGTTACACAAGCTTAGGATAAACCATTGGGAAGTCAATTTTATCCTTTTTTTTCACTAAACTGGAATATTACTTCTACATTATACAGGAGAAAATAGCTATCTATACATTTTACTTGTTAACAGCAAATGAAACAACACTGGCTCCATGCCACAGAGATAACTGCTCTGGCTTGCTCTTCTCTGAACTAGATACGTATCTATCAAGCAACACAAGCAGTGCACAACAACGCCAGCTCATTTTCAGCAGAGTCCCAGAACAGCTGGCATCCCCATACCTAAGCAAGGACAGGTGCCTGAAAAAAATGATTCATCCTTTCATCTCTTCAGATTAACTGGATAACAGACTCTTCACCAGATAACACAGAAACTGTTGCTGCCAAAGGTAGTGAAAGATGAAGCAGATGAATTAAAGAATTTCAGGGTGAAAAAGGAAAACATATGCCTATAATGATCTACCAGAAGAAAAAATGGCATTGGAAAACTGTTTTTCATGCCTCTGCATGCTGTCATAAACCAATGCACGCTGAAAGGCATTCAGAGTGAGCTTTTAAATGATTTTAAGCTTTATTGCATATTGCCCTGAAGATATCTTAGTAGGACATGGCATAAGTTTGTTGCCCATGACATTTATTCTAATTCCTACAATGTGACAGTTTGCCATTGCATCTGCAGTGCAACTGGAGAATGGAACAAAGTGCAAATAAATGCTAATATGCCGTGTGCATATAACAATTAAATTTGCTGCTGGCAGTATAATTTGAAGCATTATTCAGGAAATTTCTGGTCATGGCCCCTATCAAAAATGTCAGTCTTCTGTAAAGTATTTGCATGTATATTAACAGAAATAAAAACACAGACTTCTTAAAATTAGTGACTGGGATATGCTTAAACTTTTTCACTTACCACTACTGCCACAAGCCTACACTTTCTAATCTTGACAAAACCTACCTTTATTAATGGAATATTGAGCAATATACTTTATCCTGTGAACAAGATGGGCTTCAACCATTAAAATAGTTTAAGATCCAGAATACTAATTTTGCTTTGAATTTCAGGATTTTTACATCAAAGTTGAGAAAATTTGGCTCAAAAAGAGTAAGTACTCAAAAAGACTAACTACAGTAAATTTTGCCACAATCCGTGTAACCACTTTATGTTAAACAGACTTTTTGTTCAGGAAGTGTCTCCTAAAACAACACACTTGTTGCTGTCTGACTGGTCAATGCCTGACTTCTGATAGAAGTCCATTTCAACAAAAACCTTGTTGCAACTGCAAGGTACGTCTTTGTAGAAGGAAGACCTGATGTGCTGTGCACATAATATGCGTGGCTGTCTTTGCTTTAGCCCTATTCCCATTCACAGCACTGGCACCATATTCCATAGAGTTGACTTGTGTGCTGGTTTAGCACAGATGGTGGAGTGCAATAGGTGAATTCTTTTAAACTGACAACCAAAACAGCCAGTTGCCTGTAGGGATCCACCTCTGAGAAACACACACCTTTAAAAGTTGGAAGGAAAGCTGTGATTGCTTGCTTTCTTCCGGCTTCACAGGACGTAAGGCAGTCCTGGCTCTCTCTCCTTTGGAGGGGGGGCTGGGATGGCCAAGCCGAGGTGGGGGTGAATGATGGCCTCCCCCCCCTCCCTCCATCCCGGCCCGGATCGGTTTTTAGCAGCTGGAAACACCCTGC
>VXBB01023970.1:309595-349254 GCA_013399915.1 Illadopsis cleaveri
TTTTTTTCGGAAATATGTTTGAAGGTGACCTTGTAATTGTGTGTGGTCACATATAACCACTGTTTCAAAATTGCTGTGGTTTCATATCACCATTAATCAATGCTACACATATTAACTAAGTACTTCGTTCTGCTTTTGCATGATTTATTAGGTCTTCCTTCATTAATGTATTTGATCAGAAAACTAATTAAACAATGAACTGTGACAGTAACACGTACTTTGCATCCATTATTAAAAACTGGTTTCTCGAAATAAAAATGTGGTAATGAACACTTGAGCTACCATGGGCTACACTTTATTTCCAATTATCTGAATTGTTATTAACACTAATCCTTGGCTTTCCCATTTATTAGCAAGCTAGATATGACAGTGCTAAAGACAAGCATGCTAAGTTTATTTCCAACACTAGTACTTTAAATACCAGTAACTAGGGAGCAAGTTCCAAGAGGTAAATTACTGTACAGGAACAGTCTATATATTAACATCTGCTTTTTTTTGATACAATGCAAGGCCTCATTTTTCATCTTCATTACCAGTCTCTAAGTATACTCATGACACATCTGGAGTTTGCTATGTTGAACACAAAGATATTATAATGTCTTCATGGATAAAGCAATATTTACTTCTACTACATAGAATTACAGCAGTTGTGGTTTTGGCCAGGAGAGAGAGTTAAATTTTTCGCAGTAGCTGTGAGGGGGCAGAGCCTGAAGCCATGTGGGCATGTCTAGGTTATTATTCTATCTCACCTCACTGAAATAAGAGACAGAAATAAGGGACTCTTGCTTCTGGGAAGAAGGGCCTCATTAAGGCTGTTGTGGTTTAGGAATGGTATTCCCCAATTTAGTATTTCCACTTAAAGGAAAACCAGGAGCTGGTCCCCTTCCTCCTCCAGTAAGAGAGACTAGAGGTAGAGATTATGAGTTGATATAAGAACAATTTAGAGCAACACCAACAGTATTAAGAACAAAAGTGTACAAAGGAGGTGATTTACATGCAAAGTCTTCGCTAAAGACCCCATAATGAACAGCGATGGAAGGGTTTCCCCATCCTGCCACACTTTTTCTCAACCTGAAGCCACTCCCTTCCTCCCAGAAGCAAGGATCTCTTACTCCCACACCCCAGAGGTGACAGATGGTATAAAATAACAACCTAGACATGCCCACATGGCTCCAGGTTCCACCCCTTTGAGACTGTCCTAAAATATTAACCCTGTCCTGGATAAAACCAGGACTTTTTTTTACAAATTTCAAAGCTATTTATTTTCTTGCTCTTCGGAATGCATTCTTCTTGCACCACTGTGATTCATTTTCGCTTTGTTTATTGAGCTTGGTTCATGCCAGTCAGATCGTCCCTGCTGTCAGATATTCAGAGCTCACAGGCAGCAGAGCTGCTTACCTGCCTGAAATTCATTCCACTCACATTCCACCTTCTCATACTGAGAATAGTGCTCAGGGGACACAGTTTGCGGTTTTTTCTCACAGTGTTTTCTGAGGAGAGTCTCTCGTATATTCGTGTAATGGAAGAATAAGAATATATAAAAATAAGTATTCCATACCCCTAAAGAGGGCAAGTACTCAGTATCACTTTTCATTACATGCCACACTGCTATTTAAATGCCCTCTTCCTTGTCACAGTTGGGGATTGACACAATAATCCAGCAAGCAGGCTTGATTTTTCAAACCAGAAACCCAGATTGTTTTGAGAAATACTGCATCCCTGGAACTATGCATTCATATGGGCTTCATTAAAATGTCTCATTTTGAGAAGTAGTTTCTCCTTTATTCTACTGTTCATCCAGCTGTAGCTTTAGCATTCTACACCCTCATTAAGTACTTGGGAGTGAATTTCCTCAGTGACAGTCTCAGATACTGCTCAGATCATCTCCCAGATGAGGCTGGCCATGAGCTGATCAGCTTCTCGACCAGTAGGACACTTGGAGCAATACATTTCTGTAATGGGCTTTAGTTTGTGCCAGGGAAAGGGAGTATTCCAGTGAAAGGGAGTTTCCCACCTTTCCTGTAGTCAGCTGACAGTGTACCATTGCCATCTGACATAGAGAATGCACACTCTCTCCATCTGGGTGAGTTAGTGAAGTACTTGCCTGCTCCTATCCTTCACTTATAGCTGCCCACCACATAGTATGCAAACCCCTGTGCTCTGATGGAGAATAAAGGTGAGAAAGAAGAAATCATCCATTTATAATCAGTGCACATTTCTTACAAAATCTATTTCTGAACAGACGTCCACCTTCTCCACTGCGCTCAGCTGAGTGTGGCAATGATCCTCCTCTAAATAACTGCTTACTCTCTTACTCTTACCAGCACCTACTTTCCTCTTCTAAACTGGTATCTTACTAAGAGAAAGATGCATGTCTTTTTTCTCTCTTATGCAGAAGCCAGAGCACACATACCCTACACATGCAAGAAGTATCTAAGAACCATGCATACTTCTGTTTGTGTTAAAAAGAAATGGGCTGCTGTTTTGAATAATGGAAGGATTTTAAATTAAAATGGCTTTGAAATTAATTGATTCATTTCACTGCTACTCTCATAACATTTAAGCTTTTTCTCACAATGAATTTAGAAATACATATATTCTACAAATATTCTCTGTTTCACCTGAAAATTTTAACAAGATACAATCAGTCTCACAGCTCAACCCCCAATTTTCGTGTCACTAAAAACAGCTTTTATCCAGAATTCTCTAACAGATTTAATTTCATTAGACCATATAGTGCAAGTACCACGATGTTTTGAAGCATTCTAATGTTATACTATATACTAATGTTATATGTATATAACTAATGTTATACTATAAAATGCTTAACACTGATGTTATACATTACTAGACAAAAACACTATTTCAACATTTACCATACCTGCAGTTTTGTAAATATATTATCCAAGCTTTGTGGGCTTTCCAGAGCTTGATACAGCCTCACAGCTCCCTGATATTGCATATTCTAGAAACCATCATTAATTGTGATGTAGATAAAAGAACACTATTATCTGCAGGGTGGTGGGGGGGGTGGGGAAGAAAAAGGAAAACACAAAAAAGCCCCAACACTTGTTTATGCAAGCCACACAATCCTTTTACTTAAGCAAAGATAATTTAAGGACACTATTAGCCGTTGTTTGAGATAAAGACTTAAACATCAAACCTATGAAAAATTAACTCTGATAAGTCGTCAGGCATGCCTGTGCCCGACCCACAGTGCTCTCACTTGTTTTACTTTCCCCACAGTTTGCTGTGTCACTAACTCACTCTTGTTCTGTGTTATCAGCTCCCAGCCTCGGGCTGAACTCTCAGGCCCATGTGCTGTTTGAACACTGTTGGTGTTGTGCTTCAGAAAATTATCTCAGGCATTTTGTGAAGGACTGATTGCGGATATTTTTCCCAAGTGAATGCTGGAAACAGAATGCTTTATTTTATCATATGCCAACTTAGCTGCAGCCCACACTCCCTGTGCAGACCTCTGAAAGGGATTTTAGCTTGTAATGTACTTCACAGTTCATTCAGAGCTCAGAGGCTACAGATCTGCACACATTTCTGTTATGGGCAATGTCAGAGATCCCTTTAAGGTGACATGTATTTATGCCTTTACTGCAAGCCAGGGCACAGATCTTCAGAGCCAAAGCAATTTCACTTTGTCCTGGCATTGTCCAGCTTCACTGAACTGTTAAAGTAAAGCTTAGTAAATTCTCCTAGCTGCCTTGGGATATAGTAGAATGTGGTGAAAAGTGTTTCAAGGGAAATTATAATGCTGAATATTTAATGAACATTTGTCAACAAGTTCCCAAGCTACAGATCTGATGAAGGAAGACGCTCCACAGTAAAAACAGTCAGTTCAGAGAAGACCACACATAGAGATCAGATCGTGACAGAGTGCTTCTGCCCTGCCAGTTGCCCAGAAGAACATCTGCTCCAGAACCTTGTCTCCATGGGAACATCTTCCTCCTGAAGCTGTTTTAACTCAGTATTATTTTGTCCTAGATTTTGTATTTCTGCCAGTACCCAAGCTGGCCATACAAGACTTGGCTATCCAAAGGCACTAGAAGACATGATTTATCCCTCTGTTTTTGTGAAGAAAAATCCACTAACTTGTTGATAGAAAACTACAAGTGGAATGTGGTTTACAGTTCTATCTGCGTTTTGCTAATTACTGCAGCATCTTGCAGCTGAATAACTGATGAAACAAAAGAAAGAGGAGTTTTAAGGTCCATTCACTATGAAAAGTGGTTATAGAGAGACCACTTAAAATGAAAGCATAGGAGCTGCTAGTTTGCTAGGCATTGCTTTCAGACAACTGTTTTATAAGTCGGTGTTTTTTTCCTCAAAATGTTTGCTGATGAGGCCTTGAATTACAATGCTTCTGCCAGTTGTAACTCATCTCCTCACCTACAGGGATGGCTACTTGCTGTATATCCCTCCAGGGTGGCAAATATGTTGTGCAGCTAAAGATCCATGGATCTCAAAGATCTCCCACTTATAATCTCACTCTTCTATCTGTAGCAGGAAGGGAAATGTCTGCACACTGTTTACTGCTTTCCTGTCAGACTAATTCCTTGCTTTTGGAGACAGGCAGCCCAAAACTTTAGTAGACTACCTGGTACTTCAGAGTTATTTGTGTAGCAGTCTGGCCCTCAGTCTGCATCACAGTGGCAGAACAAATGTCTGTACTTTTTTTCCCAGTTATACAAAGTACTGCTTGAGCACAAAGATAGCCAGCCTTCTGTCACTACACAGAAGATATACAGACTCACTTGAAAAACCAAAAAAAATGCCCGATTTTACAGTTATTTGCAGGAACATGAAGATCCCACAGATATAAACCCGCTGCTGTACATTGATATTTCAGCCTTCAAAGGGTTCTTCTTCCTTCTATATTGAGTCACTTCCCATGCTGGGAAGCTTTAGATGGATTATTTATGCTTTTCCAATGTCCCATTAGGTTCCACAATGTTGTGTACTACAGGAAGGAAAAAATGTGCTGATTTTGGAGTCAGATTAGGTTTTTCTTAAAGGATTGAAGAAAAAATATTCTCCAAGAACAGCATTTTATTACTGAATTATCCTGAAGCAATTTTGCTGCCAACATGACTCTAATTAGACATTGCACTTTTAAAGTCATTACCACTCTGTCAGCTACTCAAGCATCACTGAAGACAAAAAGCAGATATTGCTGGGGAATGCCTACATTCCTCAGACCAGGCTTGATTCTATCCTTCTCATCAGGGTACAATCAAGAGTAATGTGTGCTTTGTATCTCAAGTAAAACTGTCAGATTTCATCCCAATTAAACTGTGTTAACACTCAGGCAAGCATTTTCTTTTCATGCATACCATTTTATCAGACATTTTTTCAAGACAGGAAACAAAGCATATCACTCAAAAGTGAGTGTTATAGAAAGAGCCATTAGACTAGAGTTAAACCAAGAATAATTTCTGAAGCCAAATATATTTGACCAAAACCAACCACGCCCCCTTTCCTTGTCATTTCTGTGCACTTTTGTAGCATGTTCAGAAGGTTGTGTGTTCTAAAACACATATAAGTAAAAAATGCATAATGCCATCACACAGGTGTTGGAACTATTTAGAGAACAGAGAATGCAAGTCCGAACTAAATAGGACACATTGTAGGCCATGGAAACTGAAGCATGAGGAATTTTAGGCAGATATCCACTGTAGGAAGAAGCTCAGTCCCTGAGGTCTTTCTAACTAACCTGCTGTTAGTTCCTGAGGCAGACAACACCAAGAAGATGCTTGTGTATTTTCTGGTCCCAGTAAATCTGACTGGAGCACTCTCTCTCCTGTCTGTTCCTAGGGAAGGTAATCACAATTCCTTCCAAATTTTCTGGCTACACATGAAACAACAGTGAAGGTTGGTGAATTGCACTTACTACTACCAGCAGAAGAAGGAGGTCATAAGAAAGGCGAAGATTCTTTGCCAAGAGGCATTTTAGGTCTTCAAGATAAACATGTGAACAGAGAGTACTTGTGGCTGAAAGCAACACAGCAGTCTGCCTGGCACATCTGAGGGCACCTCCAGCACTCCTCAGCAGAAGCAGCAGCTTTCTGTACATTTCTGCAGCCCCACACACACCTACAACATGCTGAATGTACACAGGTTTCTCACCCAGAAGACTGTGCCAGAAACATAAAAAATGAACCTGTAATTCACACAGGAAAATGCCTCTTTCACGGCATCAAATGTGCTCTCTTGAGTAATGATAGAAGGGACAAACCACCAAAAAGAGACAGCTGATCCCAAGCTTGCTATTCAGAATATTTTAATGTGTGACTCTTTCCCCTTGTTTTGGAAAAATTTGTATCACACAATCCCCCAATATTTTCTTTCTAAATATAGTGTAAATTTTCTCTCTAAATGTAGTGCAAATTTTCCTGAGTATAGGAAAGGATATTACTTTGTCTCTCTTACTGTAATTAACTGAATTTGTGTGACTAAAAAATTCAAAGCAAATGTGGAGTGGCTGAAAGCACTTGGGTTTTTCTGAACATATTTTATCATACTTCAAGGATAAAAATTCTTGTCCAAGATTTACTTAGACAATTTTATGAGGAGTAGCTGAGATAATTTGGTTTTTTCAACCTGGAGGAGACTTAAGGGAAACCTCTTTGTGGTCTTCAACATCCTCAGAGGAAAAGAAAAGGGGCATGTACTGATTTCCACATTGTCAACCAGTGACAAGACCTATAGGACCAGCATGAACCTGAGTCATGGGAGGTTTAGGCTGGATATCAGGAGAAGGTTCTTCATTAAGAGGGTATTTGGGGAGTGGAGCAGGCTCCCCAGGGAAGTGGTCACAGCACCAAGACTGACAGAGTTCAAGAGGTGTTTGAACAATGCTCTCAGGAACAGGATGTGATTCTTGAGGTGTCCTGGGCANCTCTTTGTGGTCTTCAACATCCTCAGAGGAAAAGAAAAGGGGCATGTACTGATTTCCACATTGTCAACCAGTGACAAGACCTATAGGACCAGCATGAACCTGAGTCATGGGAGGTTTAGGCTGGATATCAGGAGAAGGTTCTTCATTAAGAGGGGGTTTGGGGAGGGGAGAGGCTCCCCAGGGAAGTGGTCGCAGCACCAAGACTGACAGAGTTCAAGAGGTGTTTGAACAATGCTCTCAGGAACAGGATGTGATTCTTGAGGTGTCCTGGGCAGGGCTAAGAGTTGAACTCTACAAGGGCCTTTGTGGGTCCCTTAAACTCAGGTCCCTTAAACTTTCTATGATTATGTGAAATAACTGAAGTTATTTTCACCAGNTAAGAGGGGGTTTGGGGAGTGGAGAGGCTCCCCAGGGAAGTGGTCGCAGCACCAAGACTGACAGAGTTCAAGAGGTGTTTGAACAATGCTCTCAGGAACAGGATGTGATTCTTGAGGTGTCCTGGGCAGGGCTAAGAGTTGAACTCTACAAGGGCCTTTGTGGGTCCCTTAAACTCAGGTCCCTTAAACTTTCTATGATTATGTGAAATAACTGAAGTTATTTTCACCAGGTACTTCTAATACGTACTTCAAATGTTCTTTAAAATGTCAGACTCAGAGAATTAATTGTAAGGATCCCAGATATTTTTTCACATTCAGTGTTCAAGAATGTATTTCTCTGTGTTCTGTACTTCAGATATACCCTTCAAAGGAAGAAAGGAGTTCTTACAGGTCTTCAGGTGCTTATGGTATTGACAGCTCTCAAGGTTAAGTGCTGAAATTTAAACATAAGCAGTAGCAGAAAAGAAAATATTTTCTTCACTTGTATCTCTACAATTTTCAGTGCCCCTAAGAAAATATTCTCTTTAGCTCTTTGTCCATTCCTTTTGCTACTATACAACAATCACTACAACTATAGCTACTTTCTTGAACTCACCAAAGAGCAATGCAAGCACAAATGAAGAATAAAATTTTCCAGTAAACACAGCATCAAGAATTTTTCATGCAGGCTACTGCCAAAGGTAATTCTGAAGGCACTTCTGTCAGGACATGCTTCAGAAGACAATAAAATGAAATCTTTTAAGGCAGGCAGTCACAGGCTCTGAAGGATATCACATAGAGCACAATGACATTTAAAGAGGCTTCAGAAGTTCTGTTAAGTGCAACCTGTATCTAAGTCAAGGCATTATGTCTCAAACTTGCAGCTGTACGTTTTAATATTTTGCTTCAATGTGACATTAACTCCCTTTGGCATCTTTCGAAATCATAAATCCATACAAATCAAAAGTTTAAATATTGTCAAGATAAATAAAAGTGTAGTGATGTGCCTGGAGGGACTCTTTAAGGTCTTTGATTCCTTTTAGAAACTCTGTCACCAAACTGAGGAGAAGCTGGCTGATTTTCCTGCTTCTGATGGAGACAGCACAATGCTGGGTCCTGCCAGAGCTGAATCTGTGGGAATGGGAAATGCACTACTGAGTCTGATGCCCTGGTTAGTGCATAGTATGCCATTCTTTCTGCCCACTCATCTCATTTGCATTGTATTTTTTGAATATGAGCAGTTATGCACAAGACAACAGGAAAAGGAATTAAAAACCTGAGGAAGATTTCTCCATATTGTCCACAATCTCAATTTCTCCTGAACCAAGTGATTTATTTGTAACACACAACAGGCTCAGGCTTTCCCTCCCTATCACTGTTTAGCAATGAGGAGGAGGAGCTTACTGCAGAACTGGGACCATTGCCTGCTATTCAGCCTACAGGATTTTCCCTGAAAATAGATCAAAAACTTCTATTCAGAATTGCAGCTGTTCTTTTGCTGAAATGGCAACATTTTCTTTACATTAATTTCTACGAAAAGATAGGACATCTAAAGAAAACTTTTTCGTAAACAAACAGAGGGAGGAGGGATTACAAATCAGTTCAGAAGTCAGGTTATTGCCCTAAGTGTGTTGTGCTCTGGGATGAAAAAAACCTGCCTTATATGTAAAATACTTCATCAACTTTTCATGCTATACTGATGACTAATTAGGACAATCAATAATGACACACTGACAAGTCTGCTGCTCTTGCTATCGTAATGAATTTGCAGCTTCATTCATCTGCCTCTGTACTCTGGGGACACCAAACAGATTTGTACTAGACCATTAAGTATTGTTGATTTTTAGTGTAGATCAAATAGAACCAAGTCCTACCCAAAGACAAAAAGTTGTAGGGCCTTGAAGGATATACAGAGTTTTATCTCTGGTATGGATCCCCTCACAGCATTAAGAAAGGATGGGGAAGCATAAAGGTGTGCACACACACACACACATATATCACATGCATATACAAACACTGCATGTGTATTTCCCTCTGAATGTGAGAACTAAATAAGGAGACAGCACTGGGAGTGAGAGAGAGAAAAAATGAGGGTTTCCATTCTCGAAGATTTGCAAAAGTCATCTGGATATAGTCTTGGATAATCATCTGTGGGTATTTCTGCCTTACCAGGGTAGTTTGACCTCCAGAGGTTCCTTCCTATCTCAACCATCATGTGACTCTGATTTTATCATTTCTAAAACTAGAAATAATAACAGTAAAAATAAAAAAACCTAAACCCTACTCTGCTTAAATACAAGGCAGAAATTCAAATTTTTGTATTGCCTTAGCACTGTTATTATTATAGAAGAAATAAAAAGAGTAAATGTGCACACATACAAAGTCCATCTCTCAGTGCATCGAGTGCTCTGACAGCACTTGTCTCAGAACATGGTGGCAGGATGTAGGGGTGTCAAGAAGGTGATTTTTTGTATTGCCTTTCCTGTCTGCACTCCTGAGTTAGGATCTATCCTCAACTACAATTTCATGCTTGTTCTTCTTTCTGCTCTGCTTTTGTGCAAGTGGAAATTGAGTCCTTTTTCCTAAGGTGAAATGGCAGCCTTCCCATAACTACTGTGAGCATCAGAGGAGTCTGCTGTCAGTCAGTGCCTTCAGCTATGACTTATTTTGATGCCATAATTGTCTCATGAAATGCTAAGATCTACAGTGCAGAAGTAAAACTATTATTAGTGAGTTTAAAATGTACTCAGTATCTGCCCACACCTTCAGTAACCTAAAGTTCAACTGGCAATTTACCAACTCCAAGAAGAAAAGGATGTTAAATTGAAACAGGAAGATCCTCTAAAAGTGTCCTTGTAAATATCAAGAAGTTTGTGGCATACAGCCATTAGAGCTGAAGATTTTGCAAACTCTAAGTGAACTCTAAGTGAAAGTGTAAACTAGGACTTTGTTAGCATGTCTCTTGGGCATCAGTACTAAGTATAAATGCTTTACTGTCCCACAAAAGAAAGGGAAAAAAGCATCTGCAGAAAATGCAGATGAATAAAAATATACAAAGGGCAGAATGGTTCACCAGTGATGCAGACATCTGCTTGTGTTAAAGTATTACAGAGAGAAAGGTCATGAGAGTGAGAGCAAGGTCCCTTGGCCCCACCACCATTCAGCCTAATGCGTCAGCATTTTGAAAATAAGATGTTTGCTTTATCTTCCTTAAGATACCTAAGGGCTATAGGATAATAAATTCCATGTAACAAAAGTGGCTGATTGGATACAGTGCATAGGGGTGGCCAAGCCTAGAGCTCTGATTAATCAAGTTCAATACCCTATTTCCAAGAGCAGTAAGTGCCACATGTTTCAGAGAATGTTACAAAAACAGCCTGTCATGGACAATTAAGGGAATTATTTCTTCATGGAGGAAATAATCTTTCAGGCTCTGGGTCCTAATCAACAGAACCAAGGACTGATCTGTGAATCCAGTCCTTTGCTATTTTAAGCATCCACAGCTTGTAATGTCTTTCAGGAAGCAATCAAAAAGAATTGGTTAAGCCCTGAAGTGTGAAAGTTTATCTCATTATTCTAAGTGGATCTGTCTCCAGTGCAACTGTGATATATCTATGCATTTCTTTTTCATCCCTGATTTCCTCACATCACTAATTTTTTATGACAAAATGCAGCATATGGTAATACCTTATATTTGTTGGCAGGCTTTAATTTTACATCTTTTCAAAGCAGCAGGAATGGAGTCCAGCTCAGGCACCAAATGTGCATGCTGTAGATGCCTTAAATTTGAAGGCTGAATTTCTTCAGTCCCTGAGGGAACTGGGTTGTTTAGTCTGGACAATGGGAGGGTCAGGGTGAACCTCATTGCTCTCAATTACCTGAAGGAAGGTTGTAGTGAGGTGGGGGTTGGTCTCTTCTGCCATGTCTCAAATGAAAGGATGAGAGGAAATGGCCTGAACTTGTGCCAAGGGTGTGTCAGATGAGACATTGGCAAAATTGTCTCACTAAGGGTGGTTAGGCATTGGAATCAGCTGCCCAGGGAAATGGTGGAGTAACTGTCCCTGAAAGTGTTTAAGAAGCATCTGGATGTGGCACCTGGGGATATGGAGGTGATTATGGGGCCACTGGGTTGATGGTTGTACTGGATGATCCTGAAGGTCTCTTCCAGCTCTAATGATCCTGTGACAGCTACAGTTAATTAACCATTGGCAAAATACAATGTAAAGCAATGGGAAGGTCAGAATCTGTACTTCAAGGACCAATTTTGAACCTGGTCCAAGCCAAGACATTTGACTTAAGAACTCAACAAAGCCAAGTCCACGGACTCAAGATACCTCAGATGGGCTGAGGTGACAACACATAAAAACGTTGCAAAAATCAGTTTGCTTCTGATTTTTCTTAAAAGCTAATCGATTACCTCAACTACCTCTTGGTGTACTTTTCTCAGATTGGCATTTTGGAATATATCCAAGTATTTCTTGAATTGTTGTTGCATCCATTTATGTGCCAAAACATTTTCTGTATGTTAACTACAAATGCAAACATGCCATTGGTGTGCCTAAGCCCAGGACTTGAAGCACCTGTATGATGCTTAAACAGTTAGCAGCTCAGCTGACTGAAGAAGAGAGATTTAGTTCAAAATTAGGAAATAGTAGATAATTTCTAACCTGCTTGTGGTAGGCAATTTTGTATGAAATGTTTGACAACTTTAAGACTGAAAACTTTTCACTGAACTCTTCTGGATTTATGATTCTCATAATTATGAAAATGAGGTCTGAAATACTTATTTTAAAGCTTTTTGCTTATTTATTCAAACACAACTGTAAAAGAATCTTATAAAGACTCAGAGAACTCACTTAATTACACTCAGTTAATGCTAGAAATTCTTGCACTGTGCAGTCTGAAAATTATAAATCACTTAAAATAAAAAATTTAGAGAAGAGACTAGAATCTATAATTAAAATTTTGAGTGTAAATTTCCATCATGTGAATGTGGGCTCTATAAAACTCCATAATTTTCTAGAGAGAAGTTTTAAAAGGTGATAACATGGAGCAACTGGTGCAAAGAAGAGAGTTGATAGCAGTGTGGTATGCCTGGAGTTTAAATAGTCATGAGTGTGTCAATCTGCACAGGTGTGTGGGGTTGAAAATTTTAGATTAAACTGGTTTTTGTACATAACAGGGTTTTGGCAAAATGGATCAAAAGATTATTGCAATGACTTGGAAAAATCCTCCCTCTAGTTCAGAGACCTTATATTTCAGTCATCTCCTGTACTAGTTCTCCCCTACTGGCTGCTTTTGATGGTTAACTTCATTTTCAGGTCATGGACAGTCATGATGAAAAGGGCTCCTCTCTCACCAGAAAGGTGACTCTTGCTTTTGTTGTATATAGAGAGGAATGGAAATTTAAGGCAACCAAACTACAACCTCCATGAAATATCATGGAATTGCTTTCAAGTTGAGAAGCTAGAAGCTCTTAGTATGATTTTTGAGAGGGCCAAAATATTTAAATTTGTGCCTGAAAAATACCAGCATTTTTAAATCCATCTCATTTGCATATTTATTTAATTTATTTTGATGACATCTTGAAATGGGTATCAACTAAGCAGAGAAATATGTGTAGCCCAACATCAGACAAGCTCAGGTGGGCATTACAGTTACAGATGTTAATTTGGGTTGTTAAATTGCATTTCTTTCACAGCTACAATGTGCTGCAGTCACCAGCCACCTCTGCTGTGGTTACACTCCTCCAGAAGCATGGAGAAGCCTCAGCCATGCTTAACTGGGCAGGCTTGCAGTTGTTTGATAATGCCAAAATAGTTCAAGGACACAAATTGACCACGGGAATCAGATACAGCAATTTCCCTTTCTCACAGTGTAGCAAAGACTATAATCCCTTTATTTGTATTTGCTTACAGAAGTCTCATTTCTTGACTTTGGTTGAAAAAAATCTTCGTGAAGAAATTGCACAGGCCCAGCTGCAAAAGCCCTGAGATGCAACTGGCTGCTCCAGTAAGTTTCTGGCATCTTAAACACAGAGCAAAGAGTCAACAGGGAGGTTGAACCCTTTCCAGAAAGGTTCTTCCATTCTAATGTGTTGCATACAAAATTGAAGAGAGAGAGTGGTCCAAGACTTTTTTTTCCATCTCAGTTGTGGTCCAGTCTCAAACTGACACTGCAGAGTTTTAAAGCCATTTCTGTTTACAAATTCCAAACACTTGGGGCTACACCATAAAAGTAACAATAGCGTCACAGCTGTAATATCTGCCAGTTCCAATGGAAGCTGGGCAATTTTCTCAGCACAGAAACATCAAACTTGCAACCTCAGTTCACTGCAACCTTATGAGCTCTTGGTTTATATAGTTGCCACTATGGCTTACTTTCATAAACTCAAATTCAAATTGCTTTACTGCAATAATGTCTGGTCTATTAACTTACAAATTGTCTTGATTTTTTGAAAATGTCAGCAGCTGCATTCCTCAACTAAACCAGTAAAATTAATAATAAAAAAATCTCTTTTCTCTTGCACAGAAAATGTTAGCCTACTGCACAGTATCTGATATAACCTCTACAGCACAGGGAAGGAAGTCTATGCTTGGTCTGTTTGGTAAATAAACCCAGAGCTCAGAGCATGCCTGAGCCACAGGGACCAGTTTATTAGTTAACAAATTGTAAGGTTTCAGGGAAGAGAGGTGCCTAGTCTGATGACTATCTGATGAGAAAATTGCTTATGGAGAAAAAAATTAAATTTGCTTTAAGTGAATGTTTGAGCAAGTTTCATTTTCCCTAAATACTTATGGCAGAAGAAAAATTAATAACATATCTACAGAAAGGGAAAACAAAACAAAACAGAAAAGATTGTGAGTGATTTTCTCTGAAATTACAAGTTAAGAACATAAAGTTCTTTCAGTAAGTACTGTAATAAGTATATTTTCTTCAGTACCTACCAAGAGCTTTTTGAAGGTACCTGGTAGGCAAATAGGACATACACCTACAGACACCATTTACCCAACTGTAACACAGAAGAAACCAAACTGTTTTTCTCTTTCTGGATTTTTAATGCAATTGCAGTATTCTTTTGATTTTAAAAACAACTTTTAAAAAAAATTTAAACTATTTTTGTTTGTTTCTCTGGTTGAAATTCTCTTTGGACTTGAAGTTAAACTACTATTAAACTCAGAAAAGACATCATGGATCACTTCACTACACCTTTAGGATCGTCTATTGGCATAGCAGTCACAGCAGATGAAGATAGAAATGATAAACTTTGTAGTGGCTAACTTAAACTTCCTTTTTATTTTTTTTAAATTCTCTTCTTTAGTTATATTTTCTTTTTCTCCCAGTGCTTTGTACCAAAGTGCACATCAAAGACAAAGCCTGTGATGATGGATATCCGGTGTGATTCTTCTCAGCACTCCGTGGGCTTTTCCTAGCATCTCCCAGTTGCTTCTTCCTGACTGTAATCATTATCTGCCTTCAAAGCATTCCCACAGACCTCCCTTCTCAGGAGGATCTAAGAGTTTTTACACATCTCCCACTGGGCACTGGCAAAATCTGTTCGGGACTGTCTTCACCAATTTGTATGAGCAGTTTTGCTTCATATATTTCTTCAAATTTTGTTTTTAAATTTAAATAGCAACTTTGGTTTATTCAGCATACTCTCATAATTAGTTTCCTCCTGGTTCCTTTTTGCCTCTCATTTCCAAGTGGAAAATTGTCACTCGGAGACACTCTTTGTTCTAATTTAAGAGCAAGATGCTTCCAAATTACCTGGAAGGATTGACACTGAGTCCAGACGAGCCTGACTTGAAAGAGAAGACATTCCGGTTTTTTTTTTCAGCTCCTTGCCAAGTTATCCTGCAGTCTTGATTGTTTGTATGTGAATGTTGACTGATTAACACCAGTGTACCAGGGCTGAGTTCCCAGTCCATCAGTGACATGTTCAAGCACCACCACATAACACCCCAAACTTTCCCAGCCAGTCAGCCTTCCAACGCAGGGTCAGATCAACCAATTCCACAGAGAAGACTCATGCAACTGCACTGCTGTTCATGTCATTTTGTACCTGTAAATCTACTTGCTCAGCTGTGGAAAGCTACACTAAACTCTCAGGGAGCTTTTACTTATGCAGGTATGAGATGGGTTGCAGAGCAAAGTGCCCAGCTGCTGAATCAGGGCTGCCATCTCACTCGTGATGGGAAAGGACATTGATATGAGATTTTACATGATGGAAGTGTTGCAGAGCAGGAAAGCTCTTGGAATAAAAGAGTTTGAAGAATTAATCAGCTTGTTTTGAGGCATGTCGATGGCGAGGGATTTGACTTGAGGCTACTCATGTCTGACATTGTCTTTGCTTGCACTGTAACTTTTCACATGGAAACCATTTTGCCCAGTGTAAGTAACTCACAAAGATGACCAAGACCAGGGTATCTCAGGCTGAATTCTCTTTCTTCCCCCTTTCTCCTTTGGATAAATGAACTTCCTTACACTCTGACAGACTAGGGAGATTAATTCAGCATGTGTGTGTGCACAGTACACCTGGCAGACACGATAAAGGCTGGCTCAAAGAGCTAAGATGAAACAAAAGCATAAATAATACTGGAGAAGGACGAAGTATGAGCAGCCATTTAGTGGTGACAGCAATTACTTAAGTAAATGCCAAAACTTTAAAGAAACAAGAGGAAGATATTAATGAATATTTAAGGCTGAAACACGAGAGCATGTTGATTTGCCATTTGAAAGGTTACATTCCTGTATTATCTCGCTGTGATGGATATGGGAATGGCTTTTAAAATCTGTTGCAGGATGAGCTGTTGCTGGTTAAGGGCCTATTGATGCCCAGATAGATATACTGAAACCAAGAGTCATCTTTTCATTCACTCAGGGCACGTGAAAGGTTTTCATCATTCCTGAGCCTAGCTACCAGCATGGAAACAAGCAAATAGTATAAAGCACACCAGATACCTGTAAACATGGACAGTGCAACAAAAGCTTATTGGACCTAAACTGGAATTTACAGAGACTGAGCAGCATCTCCAAAGATATGTTTTAGCTGTCCAAAACATTGTAAGTCAAGTGAATGTAAATAAAGGTCTGAGTAAATTGAGTACATTTCATTCTATATTCAAGGGATGCAAAACTCAGTGCTCGACATGATGGGCTCTGGGATGACTGTTATAACACAGAAGAAAAATCTTGACTTTATCAAAGACAATTCAATGAACATTTTTCTCCAGAAATTACCAAAACAACAGGTCAGTATTCAAATTAATTAGGAAAGGAATAGAAGAAGGAAAAAGAACCCCAAACTTTATTATCCCCTGGCATAATTTTCTTAATGCAGTCTTGCTCCTTGTATATCAAAAGTTATAGAATGTACAGATTAGCAGAAGAAGGACAAGAAGAGTGATCAGAAATAAACAATGGCTTCTACATGGAGAATGATTTTGTCAATCAGATCTTGCCAGCATAGTAAAGGTATGGCTGAAGGCAATATGTAGAGAGACCAACACAGCGATGGCCGCAGAATAAGGGGCAAAATGCTACATGCACCCATTTTCTTTCACACTTCCCTAGATACCTGCTTTTGACTGCCATTGGAAATAGTTTATGGGCTAGGAAACATGGATCTAATTTAATTCAGTCACACTTAAGTTTTTACCTGACTTATCACATGAAACTCAGCAGCTGTAGAAGTTACATAGCTCAGTGCTGCACAGCAGTGTTATCAAATGTTGGGGGAGGGGAGGGGTTTCTTACCCTTTGATTAGCTCATATTTAAGCCTTAAACAAATCTATTCTACCTGAATCCAGAGGAAAATGTGAAAACCATTTTATATTACAGCTAACCCCCATCTTGACAGGTAGAGGTCATTCTTGACTGGTATAAATGATATAATCTTCATTATTCTCTTACTTGCAGTAAAGACAAATACCGGAGCCTCACAGATCCACAGTTAGTTGATAATTTTATCTCTCTTCTTTTTTTTTTTTTTTTTTATTGTGCCGAGCACATACATATCTCCAACATGTCACATGTCCAATAAAAGCCATCAAACCTGACCTTTAAATCCAGAAAGGGTTTTAGAGTGTTTTATATTGCAGACATTTAAAAAATATGATACAGGCAATACTGAACACAGTGATATCAAATAGTTTCATTTATTGCAGTGATTTGTTTCAATTGCAAGTTTTACCTGGATTAAAATTAGGCAACAAACTAGCACTTACTCACTTGAAATACTTTGAATGGTCCAGATAAATTCTCAACAGCAGGACATGGGCTATTTGCAGTTAAGCAGAAGGTCTCTTCTTTGGTCTCACATCTGACTAAACTAGGTTTGATATCAAGGGAAATCATTTACGTTATCCAATGTTGGAGAAAGAGAGCCTGTATTAAGAGGCAAGCGGGAGAATTCAATCTTATGGCATTTGAATACCATTAAATCCTATAATCTGCCATACTGGGTAATCCAAGAATGTTTCAGTTTGAAAAACGATGCCATATTTTCATTCTAAATTATCACAAGTGATGTAAGAAATGATATTTAGTTATGAATTAACCATAGTTAATATGAATATATTTTAGCAACTCCAGTAAAATCCACAAAGAATTTACTTTTTCTAATATAATTTGGAAGTACAAATTCTGCTGCAGAAAGAAAGTAATGATATAGAGAAATTTTGGTAACAGGCATTAAAATATTTATCTATACAAACTATTTGCTCTAGTGTAATGAGCTATATACCAGTAACACTCATGAGGAGTGCAACATTGGAAGGGACAACCAGATCTCCAGTGGCAAGGACAGTTTTTTGCAAGTGTCAGCAATTAGTAAATACGAAAGGGTTCACAGAACATCTGCTATCCATTATTCACACAACACCCTTACCAGCCTGTGTTAATCTGCAAGCCTTTTCAATTCTTGGCTATCTTCTACGTTGTTGTCATGAGGAAGAGATGTTGTACTTTAAAACAATGATGGGACAATAAAAAGTACAGGAGTAGGGGCAGTCTGAGTGCAGAAGAGAGAAACCAGTGACTTCCAGAAAATTGGACTTGTTTTTCCCATTTTAAAAAGCCCATATCTGATGGGAAAAAAAGCCTTTAGGAATGAGAATTAAAGTGCAGCTCACAAGCATCATAGAAGGACCAGAGGTCCATCTGCCAGCAATGTTTGTGACTCTGTTTGCTCCTTCCACTTCCAACAGAATTCTGATGCTTTGTGGCAGTCTGGAAAGATCAACTAGAGGGTGGATTATCACAGTGATGTTGTCTGAATGGTGGCTTTGATCTGAGATATCCACAGTCCCAGGTTTTTCCTCCATATTTTCTTTATGCCTTTAATGCTTGAAAAGAATAATCTATGAACTTCATAGCCACATAAGAATACTTATTCTCTTGCAGAGATAAATGCTCTTCAGCTGTTTTCAGACACTGGCATTCCTTATTTCCCCAATAATGCAAATCTGACCTCTTTATTGTAGAGTTTCAGTCTGTTTTTTGGGGGTTGATTTTATCCTGATTATTTTATCTTTCATTTTCATTCAGAATCTTCAATCCCAGTGTGAAAAATAGTTTTAAAATATTTATATATGGTCATCACTACCCTTCCCATCACTACCCCAATCCCACGTGAAAGACTCCAAAGAAATATGCCATCATTTTCTGGAATCACAGAGAATCACTGAATTGCTTTTTTGAGTGTCTGGCCTCTTTTAACCCTAGAAGTTAAGCTTTAAAAAAATTTTTTTAAAAAATAGAAAAAATGCAAACAAACAAAACCCACAGGAAATGTATTAATTCGCTGAATTAAGTGTGCAGATGTTGAGCAGAAGTCTCAGAGAAACTGGAGCTCCCATGAACCTAGTTTTCCTGTAGGTACTAAAACTGTTGTGTCCTTGCTTAGTTCCATAAGTCCTTCTAAGCTTCTGCTTTTCTAGAAGCAGAGCCAAGTATTGCTCTACAACTCCAGGAGTTTCATGCCTGCTTAAAGCCAAATTGAGCTGAACCAGTGTCCTCCATTCCAGCCAAGGTCTCTCACCCCTCCTGTTGCCAGCTATTACTATAAGTCCAAAAGTGTACCTGTATTCTCTAAGTACATTTTGTTCCATGAAGACAGTCACTGCTACCTCATCTCCTCTGCCATAAGCTGTTGACTTCAGCATGCTATTCAGGCATGTATACAGATGTGGGCAGGTTTTGTCTGCTTTTGTATGCTTTTCACACTCAATGAAAGACAGACATGTTATTCATATTTTGCATATATGGGCACAATTCCTTTCTCTGTAGAATCTGAGAGGGACTAAAGACCTCTACATGGCTTCTGCAGGCTCTTGGAAAGTCTCTACCAGCTGCAGTAGTTTAAAAGACTGTTGGATGGCTTATTAAAATGGTATCATTAACACCTTGTTATTCCACACTACTTCATTTTCTCCACTCAGCTGAGGGCAAGACTAGGATCCTCCAGGCCAAAAATCATCACATTTAGTCCACTTGTTGCTCTTTAGAGTAATAACACTATCATCACTTTCAAAGGGAATTTAATTCTTCAGCTATGTGAGATTACCATTCCTTTCACTCAACTGTCTCAGGCCATACAGTCACCTCTGAAGAACACATCCAGCTCCATTTGATAAGAACTTCTTGTGCCTTTTCCTCTGTATATACTGTCATGCTCAGAGACACCCACCTCTATACATCCCAAGAGCAGCTAATTTGAGGAAACATCAGCTTCAGCTTCCTTAATTCCCGGTGTTAGCCAGAATCTAGTGTTATTTTTGACCCTTCATCTCACAATCACTTTCATAGGGTAAATGTCTGAAAACTTACCTTTTCCATAGAACAAATAACTGATTTCCAATAGATGATCCTTTTTACATTAATATACATCTATTTATTTTGCTTTTGTCTCAAAAAGTGAAAATTGGTACTTTAAGAGGATTTAAAGCACCTACATTTAAAACCATGTTCACTCAGAATTTAGTGAGCTTTTATACTTTCTGATCTCTGCATTTATTCCACCAAGTCCCACAGCTTTGTTCAGGTTTACATTTTCTCCACCATTTTCATTGCAGCAATTAAAAATGCATAAACCAGGCTTTCGCTGACATAGGAATATACCAATTCTTTTTTTTAATTGTGTGATGAAGCAGAAGAAAGTCTTCAATACATTGTGTTTGCCATAACAAGCTGTCTTGTGATTCACATAATTCTTGAGAAGCTCTCGTAGTGCAAATATTACCCAGGTATTTGTATAATACCTTCAAGGTTCTAACCCCAAACTCGCTGCATACAGTGAGTAAAGGCACTCATGTCTTGCACACTGGCTAGAAAGGTACAGGATACAAAGATATCATGCTATTTTTTGCAGTAGGAGTGCACCTCCAGGTTCTTCCCATTCAGGTAAAAAACTCTGTGCTCATTTGCAAGGACTTCAGGTAAAATATGTCCTGCAGGTACAGTCTCAAACTAACACATTCATGTGTTCTGGTCCTGGAGGAATGACCAAGGTCCTTGCACAGGTTTTTCAGAGGCATGCAATTCCTCCGAGAGAAATTCATAGACAGGGCAAAACAGCATCTGTCTCTCTCGGAGTCTGCAATCCTGTTCATCCAGAGCACAAGACATCTCAAGGAAGCCAAGTAGGATACTTCACACACATCTTGGGTCTAACACCTCTTTCACAGTCCTTGTAACAGGGGTGTTGCATTTGCAGGGATGAGCTCATGTGGTCAGTGAAGGGCAGAGTCCCATGGCTGTTCATTGGAGAAGGTGCTTCTCAAAACAACCAGCCCACTTCTAGGACAGTACAGTCCTGAGTCTCAAGGATTGAAACCCAAAGGATGACACTGAAAACTCAGTTCATCATTCTAATACATACTCAAAATTATGCACACATAGAGATTATTTTGGCACACTAATATTTACTCCTACTCTCAGCTCTGCTAACGTCTCACTGCCACTGGTAATAATTACCTGGTTTTCTTTCTACTCTGTCAAAATGACTAAAAATATTAAAATATAAGAACTTTTCTTGTCTTTGCTAGCATGTCTCTGCTCTAAAGGTACCAATCACCTTTTTCTCTCAGTTTTTTATGGATTACTGTAATTAAGGTAAACTCAATTGTTACCAGTTTGCTCTTAGCTTGAAGTGTGATGCTGCTCCTCCTTCAGAGCTCAAGGAGGGCTGTGATGTTTCAAAATCTTATGTGTTTCTCCCAGTTCAGCTGGGGGGAAAAAAAAGACACTACCCATGTCTTCAAACTTTGCCTCTATGAAGTGCAGAAAATCTCTCTGATATTGATATGGCTGAACCTTTGTCTGACTTGTCTCTGAGGACCTGTTTTTGGCTATTTCACAATTGGCTATTGTTACAATCGTATAATAAAATGCAGGAAGCTCATGTGATCTAAAGCCATGACAAGGGCTAAAACAACTTCTAGGAGGAGGTTTTAAGGTGGGAGTTTTCAAGAAGAAGAAAAAGAAAGTATTTGAAGGATTTATCCCACTACACTCCATGGAGGAATAGATGCATAACTGTACAAGCACACCGTAAGAGATGGTTACACAAGCAGTCCAGAAAATGACAAGACTTGAATTTCTGGTTCAGGTAGCAATGAAACACAGAAGAGTGTCTTGGTAGTAGCACTGCTCAGTATCTTGATACTGGCTTTTGCTCATTATTGTGATACTAATAACTGTGAGAAAAATAATGTTATAAGATTTTAAAAAACTGTGAATGGTCTTAGCCCAATAATGGAATTAAAAATCACTGTAGATGTGTATTAAATTCAAATCTGTGGTGACAGACAGAGTACTGTTATCTGTCCTTAAGGCCTGACCTGATGGCTGTGGCACATGAGAAGGCACAAGCAGAAGTCAAGAAACAAGAAATGTTTTCACTGGAGATGAGGCTGATACATTCTGCACTGGGGCTCCTAAAGGCACCAAATGTCTCAGCAGAGGATGAATGGGGATACATTTTCAAAGTCACTACATTTGGCAAACTGAAAAGCTAAGTTTACACAATCAAAGCTGCCTGAAGCATAGTAGCAGATGGCATTGCAGACAGATGCTAGGAAAAAATGTTATTTTCTGCAAACATATATAAGCACTGAAAAGCCATTTAGAGGAAAAGGTTTTTCCCTCATGTACTAGTTGCTTTTTCTAAAACAGGGCACAAATGTAAACTTTTACTTTTCCTTGAAAAATGGATAAGGCAAAATAAAACCATGTTTCAGTATTAAGGTATTAAGACAGAAAAATGAACAACTTGGGTTTGAGTTCTGTCTCTGTTTCTCTCTCTTTTGTTAACGTTAAAATATTGTACTAGGAAAAAACACTGACTTCCAAGTTTAACAGTGCTGGCTTATACCTTTCTTGAAGACTGCCAGGTATGTGAACACAAACAGATTAGAATCCTAATATTACACAATATTTCTTAGGCTAGGTAACCCCCCCATCTGCTACAAAACTTTATTTACATGTAGAGCAGTTCATTGCTTCTCTCCTAACACAAATCTTGCAATTAAAATAAAAATTTTCCACAGAATGGGAATATCAGAATATCCTCAGCCCTTAGAATCAATTTTCTTTTTTAAACATTGAAACACTTCAACAACAATGCCATACTATATATATAAAATTATGTTAAATATGGTGTGTATCTCAAGTTTACTGTTAACACACAGCACACAAAACTGTATACTTTTCCATTGGAAATGAAGTTTAAGGTAATTTATTCTCATAACATTGTTAATGAAATCCCTCTGAAATTCTTCTGATTTAGCAATCTTCATTTTCTAATGGAAGATGATTCCATGCAGTTGTGTGCTGGGCAAGATGAATACTTCATATTCATGATGTCATTATTTTTCACAGCCTTATTTAAAGACATCTACTCTTCTCATCATTTTCCCTCTCTTCCCTCCACGCCCTCAAAAAACCTCCGCCCAAACCCAAGAAGAGAATGTATGAGAAGAAATAGAATCAACATTGTTCTATGCTGCTATCCAAACTCTGTTAAGGAAGCAGATGATTTTTAAAATGAATTCCTCCCATGGAATACATCTCTGACCAGAAGAAATCCAGGCTGTTTTTAACAGCCATGCCTTTAAGTATATCTATAATGGAGACCACACGTGTAACTGGAGATTACATTTCAGAGAAAAGGCATGGAAAACTTGGACCTTGCACATATGGGTCCTGAGAGATCAAGTTTTTCCTTCTTGCTCTTACTCTGTATAAGGAATTAGTTATTGGCTAAGGTCTGTTTAGTGACAAAAACACCCTGCATGTTTTAGCTTGTTTTTCTAAACTTGCCATTTTAAAACAATGTTGAAAATACTATCAAGATTTTTGATGGCTTGCTGATTTTAACACAAGCAGTCCAGTTAAATTTTGCATGGACTAGACAATTTAATCATAAAATGTATTACTTGTATTTTCTAGTCACAGTAAGCAGGAGAGATAAATTAGAAACTTCCAGCAAACTTAATACACTGTTCAGAAATATGAAGGATAACAGTTCTAGTTAGTAAAAGCTATCACCACTTAGGGTATTGAGCTTTTTGTTACAGCAGAAAAATCCATCTGACCTTCACATTCTTCTACTCTATTGGTATATTTTAGTATTTTTCTTGCAAATACCATTGCCAAAAGAAAACTTATGACAGCTTCCAAATATGTGTGGAATTAAATCTGGCTTAAATCTTTCCAGGGTAAACTGCATTAGGCAGTGGTCAAGAGGAATCATTCCCAGTACTATTAAGCAGACACATTCATGAGATCTACTCACTTTTGGAGAGAAGCAAACTTCGTGGTTAATATGTGAAAGATGATTCAGAAGTATAAAAGGCATTTTTAGACAAAGTAACTAATGCGTATCAAAAGTACAGTTCTTGAGAAAAGCTGTAAATTAAATGAGGAGAAATCATTAAATTCAGTCTCAAAATATCGATGTGCATTTTTTTTATTTCCTGTAAGAAATATAGCAGCATATCAGAAGCGTATTTTAAGGCACATATTTTAGCAACTCTATGGCAGATGTTTGGTTTTCATAAACCAAGCATATGGCTTACATTTAAAATAAAGCAGGTGCAGAGACTAATTATACTGCAAAACAAAACCAGCATGTTCCTGTATGCAGAATTACCAAAGTCATCATCCTTGAACTAGATCTGGCTACTTAATTGTGTTCATTAGTTGAGAACAGTTCCCAGGGCCGTCTATTATGGGAATTTCCAAACCACCTTGCCCTAGATTTGGAAGGGAATTAACATGTGTCCAAACAAAAACTACAACAACATTTTCTGTTCTCAGAATAAAAAATGTTACAAATGCTCTTGAATTTTCTGATACATGACATAGGAAAACAATAGAAAAATAATAAACAAACAAAGAAACTTGCTTTTTTGACCATGAGCTGTTGTGTAGTAAACAGTTCTTTCTATTGGTTCTATTAAATAGAGAACCTCCTTATAACCAGTCTGCCTCTGACTCTGTGCCAGTGTGAGGATTAGAAGGAACAGTAAAGAAAACTGTGTTTAAATGTATTTTTATGAATAAAGATGAACTAAGTCACTTCACTTTTTGTAGCAGTTTTCTTGCTTTTGGAGAATATCTCCTTGAGCAATCTCCATCTTTTTCAATCCTTCTCCAAGTGCAAAGGAACACCTTCCAGTTTCTAAGGCAAACATATATCTACACATCTGCTCACTCACAAAATATCCATGCCTTGATACACTCAAGATCCCTCTTCTCCAGGTCACAACTCATGTAGGGCCAGGAGCACATATGGGTAAGAAAACCCCATATACTGAAAGGCACACCTGAAAGGCAGAGATGTGGTACGCCTTCTCTAACCTACAGTACATTCTAAGAATACATAATATGAACTTCCCTTCTCTGTTCTTGCCTTATCCTTTCAACAGCCACAGGGTACTCTGCTGAGAGGTGATATAGACAGAAATCTACCAAACATACATTGCACATCTTGTGCCAATTACACCTCCCTAGTCCCAGCTGCACTACAACCAAAGGGGTGCAGGACTCTTGCAGGTTTTTGAATGTATCAGGTGTCCCAAGGCATCTTAAATGACACTGATGCTTTAGCACCTGAGTACTGCCCCATGATTTGCAAGGTGAAAATCTCAACAGTATAATGAGAATGTTTTCTTGAAGGAACATCACCTTCAGGCTTTGGTTCCTCTCACCAGCTATGTTGGGAAAGATGGGACAGGAAAAGTTTACAAATATGATTGCCTGGCAAGAGATACTGAGAATATAAAACTTATGAATGAAATAGAAATGAAAGCTAGCTTTAAGATGTAATGATGGCAGGCAGGAAGACAGTGATTGTAACGGATGCTCCTACACAGCTGGTCTATGCTTTCACCTATATCACTTTTTCTTGGCCAGGAGGGAAAAAAGTGCTCCATTGGTAAGCCCTCTGTGAGCTGAATTTCTAGTACAGACTTGAGAAGCATTAGCATAGCTCTTTCCAAATCACACACAGCTGAAATTGTGCTTGGCACTGCCATCCTGTACCCAAGAGAATACAGAAACATCCTAGATGGACTTCCTTCCTTTTAAGCCAGAAGGTCAGTATTTCCAATATTATGATTCTGATTGCAACCAAAAACAGCACTGACAGCTTCCAGCAGAAGCCAAGCCAAATAACAGCAACTTGAATTATGGAATAAAAATTACAAGAGAGGGAAATTGTAACTGAAGAGTTCCTCATATTCTAAATGGATCCCTAGAAACAGGAAAACATTTCTAGAAAGAATGTTGGAAGCAGTACAACAAAAACACATTAAAATAAGTGCCCCAAAATTTACTCTTAGAACCCTTTTCTTAGCAAAATTACAGATTGCTGATAGGACAGATTTTGTGCTGGATCCTTTTTGCTCTAGATTGAGTTGTTAAAGAGAGAGTTAACCTATTTAGGAATTGTAATCAACAGTAAATAAAAGTATAATAAATTATAGCCTAGAGTTCACAAAGCAGAAGAATACTTTTTTCAGATAAAGACCCAACTCAGCAAACCCATAAAACAATTTTTTAACATGAATAATAATTTAAGCTGCATTTATATAAAATATGTGTTCTAGTGGTTATTGTAATATACAAGTCTACCTATAGACCGCAATGAGCCAAACCTTTGGAAAAGTGATGGATTGCATTTAATGTAGGACTAATTTTCCAGGTCTCATTTACACTGTATCCTTCCTGCAATAGTGAATCATGAAAGCGTTTAGCTCGATATTTTGAAATTCATTTGCTCATGCCAAGCAGCACTGTGAATGAAGATAATATTAATCAAGTATTCATTCAAGTGGCAACTTGTCAAGACAGATAGAGTTCATGGCTATATTTTTTTGCTGAATGTGCATACATACTCCTGAGATTTCATCAGAGCTGTCAAATTACGTCAGCTCTAAAATTCTGAGTATATCCTAGCTTCAAGCTGCCAGAATCTGAGCTTTCATTCTTCCTCTTTCATGCTGCTTTGTCAATTTTATTGCATCTTCTACTACAGGTATGTTTGTCGTCAGTAGGAAGAGATTGTCATATCTTTGTTCAATTCCTTCTTTAATAGTTCATTCAAAAGAGAAATGGAATGTACACAGAGAAATAAATGAGACTGTTGATTACTTTCTAAATTGCTCTAAAATATGATGTTTGCTTAAGCTTTGGCTGAGAAAAAAAGCTATATTTGCATGTAGTGGTACAAGTACCTCCCTCAACTTCCCTGTCAATACAACAAACTCTCATTTGAAAAAACTGTTTGGAAGGTACACTTGCATATAGTTTACAAGCCAATTCTGTACTAAACTTTCCTTCCAACACTAGAAGAAAGGTATCTTTTTGCCTGAAATGGTGGCTTGGAATTTTGGACATTTGTTCATAAATGTAAAGTGTCTACAACAATAATCACAGTAACCAGGGACTTTGGTAAGTAGTACTGAAAGAGGAAAGAAAAATTAATTTGCAATTAAATCCTCACCCTGCTCTTATATACCCATGTTAGGAGGTCAAGTGCCTCCTACTAACCAATCTTAAGGTAGCTGCTCTAAAAACATGAATAAGGTAATTTTTCTTCTCAGTGTCAGGCCATCAGAAAACACAGGAGTACTCATATCTGACTGAGGATTGCATCTGGCACAGCCTGACCCTTCACACTGTGAATTCAAAAAGCAGGCATGAAAAACTACACACATAACATGGCAGAGAAAACTCACTGCAGCAACAAAATGCTGAGTACTTAAAATGCTAGTACTATTGGGAATTTGCTGAGTGCAAGTATTCACTTAGGCTCTAGCAGAAGGAATATTCTAATGTGTTGCAAATGTTCAACCTAAATAAGGCAGCGAGGATCAGTCTAGAACACAGAAAAATTTCAAGAATGCTAATTTTATCAAAACCAATGATGCTGGAGAAAGCAATTCTTTGTAAGTTGTTTCTTAGGGGTCATCCTTTATTAATATCCATGCACCATATTCCATTAGAACAATCACTTTCACAATTACACGTAAATTATGTTCCATGTTTCTGCCTACAAACTATTCCTTACTCTTTTGTGTTCCATTCATTTTTTCCCTTTCTTGAAACTTGACCTTTTAGTCAATGTATTCATGAGTGCAAACGGATCATAATTTCACCGTGAAATATTTCTGCTTGTGGTTGTTTAGGAAGATTCATGTCTAAGATCTGTGCATGGGCAAGAAACTCAGTTTGGATAGAGAAAGCAGAAAAGAAACAAAAGCTAAAAGAAAGTGGGGGAGAGAAGCCTTCCTGTGAGCAGGGAGGCAGGATTTGGAGGGGTTGAAATGGGTTCTGAGCCATGGGCAAGGTGGGGGAAGCCAGCTGAATGACCAGGAATGATCAGGGCTGGAGGTACCCCCAGGGCCAAGACATTTTTATGCCATGAAATATATAGAAAACTTACTCTTCAACATAGCTTTAGATTCTCATAAGCCACAATTTGAGTTGTATGTTAATAAGAAGCAGTATAGCAGGAACCCCTGCAACAGATGGAGGAAAAGCCTTACAAGAAACTGGAATGCAGGAATAAAAAGACAGTTTATGACCCTTGGAAGCAGTTGCAGGCAACCTGGGAGGACTACAAGGATATTGTGAAGGTTATGCAGTGAGAAAATGAGAACGGACAAAGCCCAGCTAGAACTTAATCTGGTTACTGTCGTAAAAGACGATAAAAATGTTTCTGTAAACACATTAGCAACAAAAGGAGGGCTAAAGAGAATCTCCCTCCTCCACTGGAAGCAGGAGGAAAACGTGGTGACAAAGGATGAGGAAAAGGCTGAGATACTTCATGTCTTATTTGCCTGAGTCTTAATAATAAGAAAAATTTCTCTTCAGGTACCCAGAACCCTGAGACAGACAGGACTCAGCCAGGACAGCTGACCTGAACTGACTGAAGGGATATCCCATGCTATAATATTTGGCTTAGCAATAAATTTTGGGGAAAGGAGAAGGAAGTCACGGGTGTTTCAAGTTATGTCGCCTACCTTCCTAAGTAAACATTATGTGTGCTGAGGTGCTGTTTTCCAGGAACTGGACAAACATCTTCTTGCCAGTGGGAAGCAGAGAACAAATCCCTTTGTTTGTGCATGCATGCAGCTTTCCTTCACTAATTAAGCTGTCTTGATCTTGACCCACAACTGTTTACACTTTAGCCCTTCAGTTTCTCTCCCCCATCTGATGGAAGAGTGAACAAGGTGGGGACTTAGCTGCCAGCCAGGCCTAGCCCCCCACCACTGTCGCAAATCTATTTTTAAATAGAGCAAAATATATAAAAAAATCTTCTCCTTGGTGTTTCTTACATGCTTAAATAAACGTAATGAGATGGAAGGGTGTAGCTAGAAGACTCTTGTTTCCATTCATAGTGATGAATAAACATTGTCAACACTATTCCTACTGAAATAAAACTGCATTGGATAACAAAATCCAGACTTGGCAACACCATACGTGAGCATTCAAAAACCATTTTAGTTAGTCAAAATGCCGTCAGGTCACAAGCTACACAAGATTTCCTCTGGATATACCACTGTTTGAGTAACCTCATAAAGCTGTTGTTTGCAATTTGGGATGAAAACTAATCACCCTGAAGAACACAATCTGCTCAAGCATTCCCAGGGAAGCACAGAAGGATGTCTCTCTCCATCTGTGGGTACTGCTGCCCTTCAGAGGTGACACACAGGACACATCCATGGGGTGTCTGGAAGGGGGTGCTCTGCCTCCTGTTTGGGAACACAGGTACAGAAGGACAAACACATGCAGCCTGTCCTTGACAGATCCACCTGGGAAATCTTTGATGGCTCTTCAGCCTCACTAGGCTTCTTCTCCCTGCCCCAAGCCTCTTGTTTTCACTAGACAAGAGTATACTTTGTCTTTTCTCCTCACAAACATCACTGCTATCCTAGACCTGTCCATCATTTCCTGAGTTTTTAGTAGGAACATTTACAATTCAAAAAAAGAATTTTCACCATTTAATAAACAAACAAACAAAACATAACAAACCAAGCAAACAAAAACCCCTCACAAATTCACAGAAGGAACTCCAGCCAGATCTTCTCTCTCTCACTGTATTTCCCACCTATGTCGGGTCTGTATTGGCAAGACACTTTCACAGCTGCTCTTGCTGAGGCATCATCTCTCCACACACACTGATGATCATCATCAGAAGTAATTCTGATTCAGTGGAGCTGCAGTGAGAGCAAGCCTACCTCACTCTTCTGTCCTTTTCATGGGCTAAAATATGTCAAAAAAGGAGCAAATTTTTCTTTCTGTTTGCACCTGATTGTCCTTTCCGTTGAACAGACAAATTAGACCACTGAGCCTATATGAGAAAAAACAGTTGTCAACTAGGTCATTCAGGCCATGTAGAAGAGAAAATGTGGTGCTCCTTTGAATCAAGGCAAGGAGAAGTCTTGGTAGGGAACTTTTTTGAGATAAGAATGAGGTATCACTAGCAAGAGAAAACCAAGTGTAGGACACAGTGTAAAGGAGAAGAGACCTATACAGTGTGACCTCATTGGTATATATTATTTAACTTTCTGTTCAAAAGCAAAAGACAAAACAAAAACTAGCTAGACATTGACAAAGTGTCTTCTAAAAACTGATGTTCAAAAATAGTTCAACTCCAAATTTAGCTGGCTGGTGGTGCAGTGCTGAGAAGAAGCATAAAACCCTGAAGGTGATGAAGAACTGAGAAGTTTCATGTCAGTGGAGCAAGTAGAAACAAAAATTATTAACATTGCTTGAGCACTTTTCTGAGTTAGAAAAAGACTTCCAGGCTATTATCATTGTACACTACAATGACACAAAGACTCTGACTTCAGAAGGCTGAAAAAGTGACTCCTTTATTCTCGGGAATCGTTTCTTCTTTAATACTCTTTTACACAGACCAATTTGATTGGTGACAAGAAGACAAACTTCTTCAATCACATTGGTCAAACCAGTGGGACATCAAAAGATGTCCCTCCTCGGGAAAGAAGGTAAACAATTTTGCTGTTACCAAAACATGTCCCTTGTTTACAGAAAATTCCCTGGGAAAAGAAATTCAGAAACCAAAACATGTCAGGCACAAACCAAGGCCACACCAGGCCAAGTTGGCCTTCTCTGGGATGATTTAACCCTCTCAGTATCTGGGCACTCAGAAAAAAGGCTCCTGTTGAGTTGGCCACTCATAACCACATCTCAGAGACATTTAAGTACCTTGTTATCCACTTGTTAAGATGTGCTAGCACAGTTTCCATAAGGCTTGGCTTACACCATGATCAGGCCTAGCTCTCAAGTTACACAACTTTTTCTGTATTGATGTCACTGTGATGGTAAATGGGACACTGGGTCCAGAAGTGATCCTCATCTTAAAACAGTTACAATGTTACTAGTATTCAAACCTGTAAGGAGTCCACGACATTCATATCAATCAGAATGAAAAGCTTTTACTTAGTTTATAACTTTAGTTAGTTAGAAATTATTTTGCTTGATTCTGATATGCTATTTAGTTTATAAATGACTGCTACCCATTTTACTAATGTGAGTAACTGAGCACAGGACTTTTTATCTTGGTAACTTTTCTTCCTAAGAGGCAATTCTACCTTTTATGGATTGTGTTATCAAATCAACTGTTGTCTGATTTCTTCACTTTAGCCCAGCATCTCTTTTTCTTTTAGTGGCTGTGTTTAACATGCTTATGCTACCAATTCCATCCCTTGTCGGGCTGGATCGTGACCTCTTCTGGCTGCCCTCTGCTCCTGAAATGGGATTTGTGGCTGAGATTATAATTTAAGATATTTATCCCCAACTTAACTCTATTCTCATTTCTCAAGAATCATTTTCTTCCTTCTGTATTTATAAGACTGAAATACTGTTGAGGACTTTCAGGCCACCAAACAAATTTAAATTTAATTGTTTCATTAAATAGTGCTACTCTCTTGAGAAAACACTGGCAGAAACCCTGCCTATGATATTAAACAAGAAGTTGGATGGGAGATTCCGAAGCATGACTGCAATTTGATCTCAGTTTTAGTATAATAATTGTTAGGCAAAGAAGGAAAATTTGCACTGCCTTTAGAGCACAATTATGAACCATGAGAGGAGGTGGACTATGTGTTACACACCTAATTTCAGCTACTCTTTTTAAAATATTCCTTTTTTTTTTAACTGAAATTCTTCAGAATTCATCCCAGCTGCTTTGCCACTATCATTCCTGGTTCTACCACTGCCTGAGCTCAGCAACACTAACAAGAACTTCTGATATGGAGGTGCTTCTCAGCTCCTCATATTTCTAGTCCTTCATTAAACACAGGCACAGACATCTCCCCCTGATGTCCATTCACACAGGCATGGTTATCACAGAGCTGACCTCAGCAAAATTCTACAGAGCATTGTGCATTACACCATGAAGAAGAGAGACATTAGATGTCTCCTTCATCCTTGAGTCCAATGTTAGCAAGTCTAGAAACTACTCCTAGATCAGAGACCACATCTCCCATGAGGACAAACATCTCTCCCCATGAAGCAAAAGCACAGAACTGGTCCAAGGTTTGTGTGTCCCATCTTCAGCAGTGGTGATGACAAGGATATATCCTGGTTAGCAAGGGCTCTCTTCATAACACTAGGCTTAGTTTGCTACTTCATTTTTGACATTCTGACAGTTTTTGTATCTAAGTTGGAGCTCCAGGAGGGAGATGTCAGCACTTCCTGACTTTCAAGATGAGTAGCCTGCCAAACGCAGGGCTTTTGAACAATTTTTTTTAACCATCTCTGCTTATAAATGTTTTCAAGCCTCAAGATTTTCTTTCACCAGCAGGCCCTGATAAACACTGTAGCACCTCAGTTATAACTGAATAAAAGGTATAGCTGATAATTTAGTACAAGCACATGTTGGGATATTTAGGATAAGTAATTCACAGAGACAACTGTGTGTCAAGACTTTGTTACGTGAATTTCTAGGTTTTCTTGTAAGTTATTCTAGTACAATAGTTTCATCTGTGCAAACCTGGCAGTTTGCTAGACTAATCTCAGAGAGATACTATAAATTGCATAAAAATAGGACATGATTTCCACATGGGGGACTATGTTGTGACAGAATATGAACTGGCAACAAGCTAAATATGATTGTAGAATTTGTCTTAAAAATGCACATGATAAACATTCCCTGAAACTGTCTGTGGAACAGGAATAAGACTCAAGCTATACTTAATCTTCTTTAGTTTGTTTTTTTTTCCTCTTCTATCCTGCCTGTAACTCAGCAGCAGTTTACTCCAGAAGCCATGTGGTCATGTGAGGCCAATTTATAGGTCCTAGCAGCTGTATCTCCATCCCCAGATTATTTATTCTGAATTTTAAACCTGACCAAAGGGACCACAGAGAGAATAAAGGTTGTTGGGATGCAGGCTGCATCTATCTGTGTAGAAAACACCCCTGACTCTTAGTTTTGTTGGAGAATTACCTCTAAATTCCTGAGATAAAAACTTCACAGAGAGTGGGAAAAGGAATAAGTATTTGAGCTTCGAAGTATTTCTGCACCTTCCTCCTACTGTTTACCTGATACCACCAATAGTCATTGCCATTTCAGATCCAGCCTTCTGCTCTCACTCTTCTTGTGGTCGTGTGCTTTTCTGTCTGGATTCCCAAACCTGGTAATATTATCTACTGTGAGAGAAAAATCCACCTGATACCTTCCCAACATTCTGGATATGTGTCAGCTCTCTGGCAATCTGCACCATTTGACAAGTGTATACCAGGTCAAACGACCTCTGGAAAGGGCAGAGGATGAGGAAAATGTGCTGTTGCAGCTCTATCTGAAAACAGCCTGCCAGCTCTGGAAAGTGGAAAGCAGACTCATTATCCTCAAAATTGGATTCACATGCTATCTTCTGCCCTCTTCCATTAGCATCAAGAAAATTCCCTGGTTTTGGCTCAGGAATCAGCCATTCAAACAGAGACAGCCCCTTTCAGTACAGGAGAAAGAAAGGTGACCCTATTACTTAGAGTATTATAGAGTGCAACTATTTAAGCTATGATATGCAGGCCACTGATCACAAATTACAATTTAACCACATCTGGCAAGAGAACTCATATCAGTCAGTTTGCAGGAACCTGTTTCTAACTTAGTATTTTTCTATGAGATGATCCTTCAGAAATTCTGATTAAATGTTGGTATTACCACTTGGAATATTCTACAGTATCTTTTGTAGAGGAAGCACCTTCCACTCCTCCTGATCAGCAATGTTAATCAAAACTATTTTGTTAAAATCAAGATCCATTACATATTAAGGATTTTTTAACAAGCTTCCTGGCCTCCAATGTCTTACTTGATATCATTCAGTGTTGGATAGACACATGAAGACACATGCCTTCTTTCAGCTTGCTTTTGCATAAGGAAGTGCAAAAATTAACTTTTCTTTCTTTCTCTAAAGATTTCTGCCTACTGTTCATTTCTTATTTCTGAGACATAATCTGCTACCTTTTTCAATTTTTTAATGACTTGCTAGGGGACTGAGAAAATTGTCTGTTGAGTTTTCTCAAGACTTGAGTGTCTAGCAGGTGCCCAAATTAATTAAGAGTTAAAAAACAGACAAGGGAAAGAGTTTTAAGTAACCTGGCTAGAAATCCATGTCCTCTTTCTCACTTTGCACTTTTCACTGCTTTTGTTCTTCTGATGGTAAAAACTTGTGGTTTTTGGTTATCCATAGGGTCCTTTAGGAAAAGGAGAGTAGACTGTGTCTGTATTTCTGGTGGGAAACTGGAAAACAAATTTTTTAAAACAAAAAAAACCAAAATAAATATTTCAGGCTTACTTTTTCTAAATAAAGAAACAAAAAGGAGATCACATGACTGAGATGCAGTGCCCATTTAAACTCTGTTAAAATTTGAAATATTCAAAATAAACTGCACTTGCAAAGGTTTTTCTTGTGATGGACACCTGCAACAGTGTTCAGCAGCAAAGGCAGCCTCCAGGTTAAAGAAGGGGCTTTTATCCATATTCCCCTGAGGGTAGAAATGCGAGGGATGGGGTCCTAGGGTACAGAGCCCATTGCAGCCGATGGTGGCCATGTGGCCAGTGGTCCTGACATGCAATGAATGACAATCAGAGATATTAAAATCACAGGCAAGGATCACCCCTTCAGCAGCTTGCCTAGATGTGCTTTGACTGGAAACAGACACTACCAGTAATTGAGATTGTTGCCTGACTTCCAAATCTCACTGTTTGTTTCAAAATTCACTTTTGGCTTACTCAGTCCAAGATCAAGTGACTCTCCTCTTAGCTAAATCATGTGTGGAAGGGCAATGTACCATTTATAGAATCATAAAATTGTTTATTTTGGAAAATGCTTTTAAGATCATAAAGTTCAGCTGTTAACCAGACACTGAGTAGCCCACTGAAATATAATACAATATAACTGCAAAAGTTATTTTTAAAATGTCTGAAAATTCAGATCTCAATCCTTCTGGTAGCATTCCTTTCTTCTTCCAAAATAAGTAATGCTGCTGAAAGGGTTACTTACAGAGAGCTCAAATAGTGGTTTAGGCAATACATGCTATGGCTGACTACACATACAGGGCCTCCAGCAGGAATAAAAAAACACCTTTCAGGAAAACTACAAGGATAAAAACTGTGAGAATCATTTTTTTCCCTTTGACTAATGAAGTAAGAACCCTGACAGGAGAGCTGTGTGCTATATTTATTCCAGCAGTGCAGAGTTATCTTCTTTAATACATGAGGTAGAGGGGAAGGCAGATAGCAGATAATGCTGAAAATGGTAATAGGATGTGGAGTCCAATGACAGCTGAGCTTGTGCATGTTCCTCCAGGATCAGCTCAGATCCCATTGGGGTCTGCCTGTCAGGGACACGGACATGGAAAGTCATCAGCCCCCCTAAAAATATAGATGAAAAGCTGAAAAGTGACACTCCATCACAGACATCTAAAGCTTTCCAGAAAGATATGAATTTATGTATCTCCACTGCATTGCAATCACCATGTGCCCCAAAGATGTGTAAGCACTCTCAACTCCATGGGAGAAATGTTGGGTTTTATTCAGCTGTTGCTTTGAGGTCTGGGACACAAAGGCAGTAGAGAGCAGGGAGTCAGGGCCCTCAACAGGAGCCCTGTCTGCCACTCTAAACGTAGAATCATAGAACCATACAATCATACAACCATAGAACCATACATAGAACCATAGAATCATGCAATCATACAATCATACAATGATACAGTCATAGAATGTTTGGGTTGGAAGGGACCTTAAAGATCATTTAGTTTCAATCTCCCTGCCATCCACAGGGATACCACAAGGCTTAATCCTTCAAGGCTTTCTCAGACACACTAAAGCACCCTAGCTGCCCTCCTATCCTGAAGCTGTACTCCTGCAATGTCAATGAAAGGGGTTCCCCTGCCTGTCCATGGCTGCAGCTGAAATCAGTGATGGAACAGTATATGATGTAGCTGAATTAGTAAGGTAAAAAATGTGCCTGAGACAGGAAAAAGTAGAAGGCAAATGTCTTTCCTGCTACTCAGATCACATGCATCAGGTCTGCATTGGTGATGGCCCTCGAGGGAAGAATAAGGGAAGCATGTGAGGGAAGGCTTGGTATCCTCTTCCCATTGGACTGAGCTGTGTGCTGTAGCCAGGGGTTAGCCAGGGCTCTGCCTCAGCTCCAGAACTCCTCAATGTCTGGGGTCATTGTGTCTGTGTCTATGGATACCATGTGCTAGCAGCAGCCAAAACAGAAGTACATTGGGTGAAGGGCAGAAGGGAACCATGATCTTTAGCAGTATAGCAGTCTAAATAGCTATATAATAGTCAGAGTAAATTTGGCTGTATCAGAAATTTGAGCCTTTTTTTTTCTACAGGTAATGCCTTGAAAAGCAAAGTCATCCAAGCTCCAAAATTATGTCATGGCAAAATGCAGAAATTGGTCTATTTTTGAGAACAATGCTGCACCAGCAAGTGGATGGTGTAGGAAGGTAAATTATTGCTTCCTTTTATCAGCAATTTTATTTTCAGCTGGACTCCAGCCACAGGCAAATAGCAAATGTCTTCTTTTCAGGCACAGTGAGTGTCAACAGGCTTCTGAATTCCTCCACACCTTCCTCCTCCCCAGAATTCAACTGAGTTGCTGACCTCTGCAAGTGCTCCACAGAGACAGCAAATGAACCATCCTCCACCATCCTGCCATTTTCTCAGGTACTCCCTTCATCTGTCATGTATTGTCTCATTACTGGAAGCTGCGAATGTCCTTGCTATTTTCAAGGTCAGCTTTTACTCCACAGTGTTATTTCTGAGAGTTGTATGTTCCATGAATAGCATCCTCCTTTTCAAACTAAAGACTCATATCAGGAGGTTACATGATCCTACAGAGAAGGTGGATTTATTTACCAGTGAAGAGATACACATTAAACCTCCTCACAATACTTATAGCCAGGAAGATAGATTATTTTGGCTGTAGGAGAGGAACAGCTCTACTGAAAGAAAATGAAGCCCCAGATAATTTGTTCTAGGCTACTAAGAAAGCCAAGAAAGCAATTCTGTTTGTTAGAAGACAATTCTTCCTGCTTATTTACAATATAATTCCTCTGTTATACATGGTTTCAAAAGGTTTTGTTCTAAGAAATCTCTTGGAAGAAGTCACAAGAACAGATTTTGTATGATGTTTCTAATGACTTAATTTTCTGAGAACTCATCATTTTTTTTCTGAGAGCATTTTGTGCTATTTCCTTCAGATTTCTAGTCCCAGCCTGTGGCTAAAACACGTTGGATCCATCCAAGGCACATAACTCTTGTCTTCCCCCTGATTTATGAGGTGTCCCCAAGCAATTCTAGCAGAAGGACCAGATGAAACTCTACCTTCCAACTGGCCATATGCAGAGCTGACTGTGGTTTTTCAATAAACACTTCTTCCAGGTCTGTCTGAACAAATTTTCCCATCCTTACTGTGAGTGAAAACAGAAAACCCCTATGCAAGGTTTCTGACTTTTTGTGTATGTGGAGAACACAATTCTTCATGTGACAATTGGAAATAGAAGTTGGTAAAACGATCACAGTGTGTTGAGTTACTGCAAGCCTCACAGCACAGTCTCGATCTCTGTTCCAAACAAAAGCTCCACTCTTGCAATTACTCAGATGGCATATCTGCACAATTGTGCAGAAAGAGAGAGAATAAAAAATAAACTTTAAAAGAAACCTAAGCTATAAATTATGGAGATCCATATTTGCATTTGAGAAGTAAAGTGGCATGCATGTGATAAAACCTGTCATCCATCATCTTTCTAAAGAAATTGGATTGCCTGTGACGGCACCCGCTGCTGCACCACACCGTGAGTTATACAGGAACACTACTGAGATTCTGCTGATCTCTGAAGCTCATGGCCCTTCTACAATTTTCTTTATAGATTTTTAAATCTATAAAACCATCTCCATATGGAACTCCATTAACTTATTTTCAGGATGAAGTGACAATGAGAAAAAGAAAATGGCAGGGAAGCCAACTCCAAAGGGTGCTAAATACTCCTTCTTCTCATAGTGTCCAAGCTTTCTTTAAAGATCCTTTAAAGAGAGTAGGTCCCCTCACTTTAAAGATGCATTCAAATCTAACAGCATTAAGATAATGGAGGCTGAAGCCCATATGCCTCAGTGAGCATTGAAGTACTCAGTACCTTCCAGGCATCCCTTAGCCATTTGGATAGTCAGTCCCATAGACCAAGTATGCTGTTGGGTCACCCTGAAGGATAGGGGCAATTTTTCCTGATATCCTACAGATGACTTGGTGGTCTCTCCACTTGTGCAGCAATGTTTATTCTGCATTCTGCATATGAGGGGAGTAAGAAAGAAGCTTTATGTTTAAAGAGCAGAAATGCCTTTCAGAAATATATAAAGCATGAAAATTAGACGTGCCCCTTCAAATCTGTGTTAAGGATTTTCTTATTCAAATTCACAGAGTTAAGAACTCAATCCTTTTTAATGAGTGTTTTAACATGATCAATTGACTGCTCCAGGCATCTGACAGATAACTGAATTCATAAGGTATGGTTCTTATTCCCATATTTTGAGCTAAAGAATGATGAACAACAAATAGCGAAGTTCTTGTCTGTGGATGAATAGGCAGCTTCACATTAAATCTGTATTAAACCAGCTATTTCATAAATGCTGCACAAATAGAACCATATTCTCTTCTCATTTGTAAATAGAAAGTTGAAAAACATCATCAGGCCTGGTAGCTATCAGACATTTAAATTATAAACTCTATCTTAGGTTTACCAGTGCAGTAAATATATCCAAATGTTGGAAATCAACCATTTTTGGTGGATTTATCAGCTTCAGTTCAGAAAAAAAGTATCCCAGTGCATGTTTAGCTTCAGGCCTACTGACCTCTGGGCCATACTCATCTGTATAATGCTAAAATTTCCAACATTCTCTTTTCATTTCTCTGAACTAAATCAGGTTTAGGAGCAATTACATCAATAAGGTTCCAGCATTTCAGCAGGAAAATCTGTGAGGAGAGAAGCAGTCTAGACACCAGCTGCTACTCAGAAAGCTTTTCCTCTGGATAAAGTTTCTACATGACCTCTGATAAAATGGAAGTTTGTGTTATGATCCAACATCCTTACATTTTCTTATAGTAACACAGTAATAGTTGAGTTACTTCAGTTTTGCTCTTTTCTTAAAACACAGTGTTCTGATATATTATTTCAAATATCATTGTATTCCCCTTTCCAAGCAGCCTTTCCTGTGTTGATAACACAGGGTTTGGTTTCAAGCACAACTGCTGTTGAACCATAGACAGTGACAAATCGTTATCCCTTGCACAAGACACATCATCCTCCTTTTTTTTTTTTTTTTTTTTTTTTTTTTTTT
>VXBB01023970.1:357932-387907 GCA_013399915.1 Illadopsis cleaveri
TTTTTTTTTGCCTGGGTACCTAAATCAGCATCATTAATTTTCAAGTGCTTCAGCTCTGAGAGCAACAAGAAAGGCACTTAAGTACATTCTTAAAGCCCACATATTCAGTGAAATTAAAAGTATGGTTTATGTCCCTTTCAATAAAGCAAGCATTAACACCATCTTCAAGGCCAGATAACCATGCAGGCTTGTGTGTAGTCTCAACTAACAGACTATTCCTCCTGTTTAAAATAGATGCCTTGTTAAAGCTTGACCTTTAAGTGATATGTGTACCAGAAGAGCAGAGTGATGCCTGGAATTGTCTGTCAATGGTAATAAATGCTGAAATAAGCAAATCAGAGTTCACTGACTTTAAAAGTACATAGCTTCAATAATTTTTTTCTCTTTTACAAGAGAGAGGTGCATAGGCCATGCAAAACTTCAAAACATTTAGTTTTTCTGCAATTTTTTCCCTTGTAAATGAAAAAAATAAAAGAAAATTGCGAAAAAACCCCTCCAAAACATAGAAATTTGCCTTATCCAGAGGAGATTTATTCTTTTTTTCATTGTGGTATTTTTTGGAAAGGGACATTTTAAAAGGATTTAATCACTTTTCTTCTTGAAACTGAATAGTAGGTGGAAGTTTTCAGGCAAGACAATGACTTAAAATTGTGGATAATAGGTAGACACAAAGATTCTTATAAAATAAAGCTGCCATATCTCCTGGTGCCATCAGGCCCAATATGTAAAATGAAAAAGGTTCAGATTTGTCTTTATTTTCCCCGTGAACTCCTTCAAAAGGCATTGGGAAAGCATCTTGTATATCAAGAACCAGAAAATGTCCTTATAATAGAAGGTCTTCATGAAGCACACCAATAGCTGCAGTGAGAGCCAAGAGCAGTGATGTATCAAGTGTCAGGGCCCTGAGGGTACCAACAGGATATATGTACTTGCTCCCATCACCATCTCCACCTTTCAGGGGCTCAGGAGTCCCATTTCTACCCAGTCTGGGACCATCCATCCCTGATCCAGTGGTGCTGTCACAGACATCAGTCCGTCAGGAAGTGGGCAGCCTGCACTGTCCCCTGACAATAAGCAGGTAGAGCTGGCAAGAATTCAATCCCACAGATGTATGTGTACCTGATGCATGCTGGACACCTGTCCATCCCAACAGTTCTCCTGAAATGGCACCTCTCTTTTGCCCTTCTCATTATGAGGTGTCAGAAAGTGCTCAGCTGAGGAGAATCTCACGGTGCTCTGCTGTGCCTTTGTAAGCTGCATGCTGCAGGAATTACACCTGAAGGACAGACCCTAAGGACACTAATTTCATAGCTTCACAGTATCACTGGAGTTTTCCAGCTGCTTTTAAACCATGCTTTCATTAAGTATCTATTCGTAAGCTCATCACTTAAAGAAAGAAAACAATCAAATGTGGAAAAACGCTTCCAGAAAATTACATATATATATATATATATGTGTATTGATCTGTAATGGTTTTGAAACCATTCACACAGAAAAGGATACACACACACACTGAGAAATGTACAGGCATAGGCAAGGTCTCTCAGATTTTATTTTCCAAATAACAAACCAGGCTGCTTGAGGCTTTCCAAATTCAGTTAGATGCCCTTTTCATTACAGAGCTTGCCCAACCCATCTGTCACACAGGCATCCTCAAAGTGCATGTATTAAAATTTAAGCTAGGTTGTTTGCAAAATAGTTCCAAGGCTGTCCCTTTGTGGAAGTACTGGTTTGCAGAACATCTGTTGCTTTCGATAGTCAATACAAAGACATTTGTTTCATCTGAAAGCAATGGCATTTCCCTGTGCTGTAACCATGCTTCCATGAATCAAAGGAAATATGTTAAGGCCATTCAGCCATTATTAATCTTTTATCTGGGGACTCTGCCTTTCTCTGATCACATATTTATAAGCATTAATTTTGGCTTGGTTTGTAATAGCATGCTCTCTGATGATTTTCACAAAATGGGAAGACATAATCTGAATGGGTAGAATGGCTCAGTGCAGACTTATCAGTGATTTTGGCTTCATTTCTGTACAACCCCATTTATCCATTGCTTTGAAAAGGCAAGTAACTATCAACTGTGTCAGCTTCCCTTTGGCTATCACCATCTTCTCTGAAACAGAGCTCCAGCAAGCAGCACCAGCCTGGCCTATAGTGGTTTCTTTTTGTATTCAAGACTTGCCCTTTTTGTTTCTTTCAAGTTTTTTTGGTGATGGTCAGAATTCAATATAAATCTAGACAATATTCATATTAAGTATTATTGAAGTTACATCACTGGAAAGGTAAGGCAGCCTAAGAGTCAGAAGTGAAAAACATGATTGAAAATCTTCGTTACCAAAGCATTTTGTTTGCAAATTTATTTTTGTTACCCATATCACTTCTCTTTAAAACTTAGGATAATTGAAGATGTCTGAAATTAAAAATAAGGGCTTGATTGTTCTCTCAGATGAATTTGTACAGAAAGTCTTGTGTTGGTTCATTCTGACTTTGTGGACTGTCTTGAAATAGGTCACCAGCATGCAAAGCAGTATGAGTTCAAGTAAATGCTATTGTTAGCATTGAAACACATAATCACAGAATGATTATATGCAGGTGTTTTTTATTGAAGAGCTCTGGGAATCGGGGGTACAGGATACAGACCCAAATCTGACTCCAGCATGGATTCGAAATGGACATGTTTTTATACCTTTCGTTATATAACTGTATATGTTAATTATTGAACTCATATTGTTCTATTGTATACATTGATCTTATCCAAGCATGAATTCTTGTAGTTTCCATCAAGCCCCCCAAATATCGTTTCTCATGATTCTTAAACAATAATCATATTCAAGTACCAAACAATCATTACATTTAACAATCATATCATGATGATTATGCAGGTGCAATTTCTTCTGTACATGATCTAGTAAAGACAAAATTGAACCTTTGTTTCCAGGGCCTACGTAGTTTTGGTTCCCTTCCCAGGCCTATCCAGGCCCAACCTTTCTTTCCACCTCCCCTGAATCTGTTGTATGCAGTTCCCATGATTTTTAGAAACATTTTAACCCTATGCTATCACTATCACCATCTTGAAATGGTGTCTTTAGTAAACTTCTCTTTGTTAGAGTTACTGCAACTTCTAAATTCAAAACATCAGCACCAAAAATGCGTAAGGATGCACAAAAATGGCAAAACAATGGAACCATTTCTAGTTCATGTGATGCTCTCAAACTCTGTGAATGATATAAAGATCATCAGTAAAACTCCTAATCATTAATTTTGTAAAAGTTTTAAATTTTAGGCTTGGGAATTAGCTGGGGTGAATGAGTAAATAGATTATATGTCAGGAAATTCCCTCTAGCATCAGAGATGCATTAGTGTACTCTGCTGTTTACCCTTTGCAGGGAATGTGTTACATTCAAGGAATAATGAATCAATAAAAGAATCAATTTACAAGGAGCATCTGAGAATCTGGAGAATTCCTACTGAAAGGCTGCACGAGTTGAGACTGGATATCCTACTTCATAGAAGGCATAGCCACAACATCTTTGGAGAAAGCTGATAGTGTGTACTAGCTTGTTAATTTTGGTCACAGAAGACAAGTCATTGGAAAAATGATTATGGTAGAGTTGCCTGCAATTAGATAGGAAAAATGTGTTTGAAGAGGAAGAATCTTGACCTTACCTAACTCCAATGGTAAAATTTAAATATTGAAATAAAAAATAGTTCCTTTTAAGAGGAGCTTTGAGAAATTATTTTTTTAAAAAATTAAGCTGGGCAGCATTGAACATTAAATTAAACTAATGTCTTTCTTTTTTGATTGTCCCCTGTTATAAATGAAAAGCAAAATCAAAGATTATCAAGCAAAAATTTATTAAAACAATCCCATCACCAATAAGGAAAAGCCACAATAAAAGAAAAAGAACACCGGTGTGGGTGGTAGGGAGACCGCCTCCGAGAGACTGATCCACCCTATCCACACCGTACAGTCTCTAGGGTCCAGTTTTTGTAGGGTTTTTTGTATCCTCAGGCAAGGTTTATTGTGTGGTTGGGAATAGTGTTCATACGCAAGTCCGATACTTCAAGTTCTGAAAAGATTTCCTGGCCTGGCTCGGGCTGCTGAATAGATTTCCTGGAACCCCTGGGGGTCGAGTCTTTCAGCTCCCAATCCATATCAGGTGTTGATGACCAGTAGGAGGCGGTGATTATGGGCCATCTCCAGTCCGGCCATCCCTTTCTGTTGTAAATGTTCCTTGGCCAAGCTTATTGTTCCACAGAGAATGGGTCTGGTAAGCAGATTTCGCTGCTGGACATATCTGGGCTCAATCATAGTCAAGTTACTGATTTCTCGATTCATTTTTCACAAAACATATTTTATAACACATGAATTTTTCTACACCATCCAATATATAACATCCCCCTTAAGAATGATATGAGAGATACTTAAACTGGGATGTGTATAGCCCTTTCTGGGTCATATACACAAAGCCAAGCTGCTTCAAACCATTTTCTTGAAATATAAAAACAATGTGTAAATTATTAAATTAATAGTATATCTCTGCTGAAAAGAATTTATGATCTGGAAAGCTTAATTGCAAAATCAGATGTTTATTCAAACAATGCTTGGACAGAACACCTGCATGTGTGTTCTCACACACAGGTTTGGCTCTTCCTTATTCCACCCCTCTTGCTTATTCCTCAGAAAGGAAAGCTGGCTGGCTGGCTGTTCTTCCACCACAAAGTAGTTTCTTCAGTGAGCATTGCATGGGAACAGCACACTGTTGTCCTGAAACATGGCCCTGCATTAGGCATTTTAGACATGCTAATAGGTTGTGCCTTGATACCTTTTAGCTTTTCACAGACCTAGAACAGTTACGAACAAAAATGGTAATAAGGCAGTGGTCACACAATTAGAATAATTGAATAAGGGTCTTTGAAGGCTACAGCTCCAGTGCTTGCATTAGATTGAAGGATTCTTTCTGCCACAGCATTTTCTGCTCATTTGCCTTCACAATGGAAATCCTGGTAATCATCATTCATTGCAGCCATCCCAGCCATTTCACCTGATGCATAGAAATCACTCTGCTTCTTCTCTCATGCACACATCAGACTGCAGAGGCTGTGAGAGGAATACTGTATGATTCCACCAGTAAAGGAGAAGAAATAGGATGTCTGGAAGGAAACCTGAATTGCTGCTTGGTTGGAACAAATGCTCAAAATATGTCATTTCCACCAGTCAATAATTTGAAAGGTTCTCTTTCAATTTGTGATTTTTAAAATTTGTGTAAAATATGCTACCATTTAAAAATTAATAAGGTAACTTTTCACGTAAGACTGTGAAAGTAAAAAGACTGACATTTCATGCATCTATTTCTTTAAACATATTTTCCAATTAGAAATATATCAGAAGCAACTTACTCATGTGGCAGTATCCTTCTTGCAATATCAGAAATAGAAATATCAGGGAAAATGGATTTGCAGGATTTTTTCTGATTTGTTTGGGAAAAAACCCTATATGGATTCCTTCATGATGGTACCTCCATTTCTGCAAGCTCTAGATTCAGAAGTAAAACCAGAAACCCAACAACACAAAATATTATTAAGTGACATTTTCCAGGGGAAGAGATGAATCCAAGGAAGATGGTGTGCAAAGCACACAACATTCCCACTTCATGTAAGCATGTACAGTGATTGTCTACAAATGCTGTCTCCACTTCCTTGTGAGCAAAGATGGCATCTCCCATGGACTGAGGAACACTGAGTAGGCAACCTAATGAATATTGGCACATTCATCTTTCCTGAACAGCAGCCACTGTCTGATTGCCTGTGAAATGATGTAGCTTTAGCACTACTTTTGCAGGGCAGCACCTTGCAGGCATCACAGAGGCCAGCACTTACCAGGTGCAGTGTAGTGCAGCCACACTGGGATCTGGGAGCTCCCAAACATGGTCAGGGAAAATCCTGAGGCACAGATCATGGTTCCCATCAAGTGCAACATAATTAATTAATGAAGCTGAGAGCTGCAAAGGTTCAGCATTTGAGAATTCTGGAAGGAAAATTACCAAAAGCTCTTTCAGTTCTGATTATCCATTCAAAATGTTAAAAATCTGTTTCTGACTTAGAAATAGAAAAAAATCCCAGTGACTTTTTCTGTCATGCTTTATTTTTCAGCTGAGATTCAGTGGCAGAGGTGTAAACTGAATTAAAGGCTAGGAGGGGGAATGAACTGTCTTCATGCTATAACCATTTGGATTTGTAGCTGCAAAGGCCTTTCCAAGAGAATAAAAGGTAACTTAATTTATGATATTATGATGAAAATGGGGAGAGAAATAAAGTGATAACTATTTCAGTTTTCAGACTTCCATTGGCAATTTTATTTTGGTGTAAATCTATCACCTTCCGATATCTGACTCAGAAAACTAGCTCATTAAGTACTCAGAACGGCTGCAGGGTAGAGAAACTTGTAGGTTAGGAAGAAGGAAGCACTTGTGGAGTTCTGTTCTGGCCAGGAATAAGAAAATAGAAAAACAGATCTCTCAGGCTAGGTTTAAGGGGTTGAGGTTAAGTATTCTCTTCTAAGTAAAAATACAAGCTTCTTTACTCTTACAAATCACAAATATATGTGGATTTCTGAGTAATTATTATAAAGTATTATCAATAATCTTTACGAAAGTTATCTAATACTTTACACTATACAGATACTATAGAAGTAGCATTACTGATTGTCTATTTGGATGAACTATTCCACCTAGAGAGATTTACAGAAATTGAACAAGTTAGCCACCTTCAGAACCCTGTAGCAATCTTTAAATCTAGAAACTGGTTTTATGTGTGTAGTTTGGGTGAGTTTTTTTTTCTTCCCTCAGCAGTCATCCTTCACCTTAAAGGTTATTGTCAACTGCTTTGAATTTTTTTGCCATCCTAGGAGTAGTTAAAGTTCACTTCAGGGTCACTGCTTTAAATACTCCATGCTGGAAAATCTCTCATTTCTTCATCTCCTGGTATTTCCTCATCAGTTTCCATTGGTGAAGTACATTCTCATCCTTAACTAACAGAAGTGCCCCTATTGAACTGACCAACAGGGTTTCTAGACAGCTAATGAATACCTGAGGTTTTCCCAGAAGATCATTTAAAGTTGAATTCTTCTTGTCAGAATGTCTTAAAAGTTTATCCTCTTGGATAAAATTATGTGATAAGAAGAAAAAATAAGCCAGTAATGAAGGAAATTATCTGGGTACATACCAAAGTTAAAAATCTACTGAAGTGCAGTTGACCTCATTCAGAAGAAATAAATCTGACCCAAGAGAAGCCAACTGGGAAAACAGCAAACCACCACTGGCAATGTGCAGAAAAGAAGACAGAAGAGAAAAAAGGGAATAGGGAGAATAATTACCAGATGTAACAGAAACCTGATTAACGTCTTCAGCTTATACAGAAACAGGAAAGGATGTAGTGAAGTCACTATACATGGAAGTGTTAAAAAAAAAACTTGACATGGAACTAAGTGCTGTGGTTTAGTTGACACAGTGGTGTTCTGTCAAAGGTTGGACTCCATGATCTTGGAGGTCTTTTCCTACCCTAATTATCCTTAATGACTTATCAATTCTCAAGACAAGATGAGCAAAAACTAAAATGAAGCAGAAATAACAATAAATTAAAATAATTATTTGAATAATTCTTTCCCACCATTTCACAACAAAATTATACAGTCTCTAATCCAGTATCAGAAATTTTGAGTAGTGAGGATAGACTATGAACAGAAGCATGAGAAGCTGGAAAGCACTGGCAAATTGAACAGCAACAACTCATTAGAACTGGCAGATACCTATCTAAAGACTACAGTTGCTGAAGACAGAAGGTATTTCATAAAATACAGCTAATAAAATATGCAGTCTCTGATTAAAGTGGGCATCTATATTGCAGGTCTGCAGGTTAGCAACTCTTCAAAGTCTAAAAAAGTTACCAGGGGTCAAGCAAATCTCAAATCATGGTATTTCACTACCAGTTAATCTTGTCTAAACAATAATTAAAAATAGTATTTTTTGAAGATAATTCTCCTAAAACATGCTAGGAACACGGCAGGATCAGCAATCTTTGAAGCAAGTCTTCATCTCTCTTCCAGAAGAGCAGGCAAGGAGGATCCAGGTAACTAACTAAAGGCTGGTCAGCCTCACCCCCATCCCTGGGAAGGTGATGGAGCCAACTGCTGCCACCAGTGGTGCAAAGTCCAGCTGGCAGCCATACCCAGCATCATTTCTGAGAAGTGGGCACTTGGAGCAATTGTTTATCTGCTTTGGTTCCTGTAGCAACACAATTCAAAATGTTTCTCTGTCTGAGAATACAGGGTGATAATTGTTCTGAACAGTTAAAATTATTATGGCTTGTTTTGCATGGAGTGACAGGTTAGAGGAGTAATGAAGTCAGTGAAGGACTATAAGCAAAAAGAAGAAATATTGACAAGGTGTCAGCATCAAACATGACAAGCATTTTCCAGCTGGTGCAAGAAATGCTACTCAATTGTTTGAAATCTTCCATACCTAGATGACTCAGTCAACAGCATGTTACTAGCTATATTAGAATAGAAAACACTGCAATCACTAAAATAATGGAGGGAGGATGGATGATAAAAGAATGAGGAAAAAAACCCAAAACCCTGGGTCAGGTTTTAAATAGGTAAAATGTGAAGGGAATAATTCAAAACATAAATATTCACCTGTGTGAAATGTTTTAAAATATGTAGCATTAAAAATATTACAATTTGTACCTGAAAATCAAAAGAGGTATCTGCTTGCAATGCAATATTGCTATATAAAGCACTGTGATTGTAGGGAATGAGAGTCTTGCAACATATATCAAGGAGATAAAATCTGCTGTTTATCACCGTGGCAAACATCAGCTACTACACTGCATACATATTGAAGCACTTCTGCAGAAGAAAGCTGCCTGTGAAGAGAAAAGAAGAAGAGGTGATTTGGATGTTTCTATTAGGTGAAAAGCTGCTGAGCACTCAACATATATATATTGACATTTTTAGTTCCATAACTAATTATTCATAACCACATATTCCATCTTTTATATGACAGCTTATTAATGACCTTTCTTCATCCAATGTTCTTACAAAAGCCTCCTATTGTCTTTTTTGTCTTTTTTTTCTTTAACCATTCTCAACATGATGAGTCTAAGGGCGGAACCTTACTACAGTCTTCAACCATCTAATGGGAAGCTAGAAAAAAGAAGTGTCACATTTGTCTTGAAGATACATGGTGGAAAGACAAGAGGCAAAAGACACACGTTGCAACAAGGAGACTTCTGCTTAGTTATTAGGAGAAAATCTTATGACAGGAAGAATGATCAAACTCTAGGAAAAGTTCTCCCACAAGCACTGTGGAGTCTATTTCCTGAAGAACTATTCAGGACTTCCCTGGGCAATGTGGTCTAGCCTACCTCACTGAAGCTCAGGTTTCCTTTGAAGAAGGAAGAAAACTGGAGAGTTCCCTTTCATGAGTAATTCTGTGCTTCTAACACGTTTCTAGAGGAGAAACCCATATGACTGATACCCTTCATAAGCCAGCAGTGTTCACAGGGTGAAAGTGGGTGACATACCTGGGTGCAGACACATCCCCAGTTCAGCTGACAGGTACCTCCATCACTGCACCTCACTGCCCCGCTCTGCATATGACATGTTTTTTCCATTAATGTATTCAGAGTAGGATTCTGTCCATTTGCCATGATCATAGCAACAAGATTTGAAGGGTGATAACCAAAAACTAAACAGGGGAAGAAGACAGGAGTACCTCTTACTGCCTGTCTTCAGGTTTGTTTTGCTCATTTTTAATAGATCACCTTAATAAGAAAAAAAAAAATAGTTTCCTTGCAAAATATATGGTCTGGTTTCTCAGCAAGGACTTCTTTTACTTACAGCTTACTTAAGAATATTCATTTTTTACACTCCCTTATTTCTCCCATTGATAAACTCCCCATTATTGCAGGGGCTCAGCTGCAATAAATTTTCACAAATAAGAAGATTCACAATGCACCTCTGAGATACTTTTGTTGATTTCAAACAGCTTATGGCAGTAGCAATACCAAGTTTTACCCACATCACAGGTCTAATATGCAATCACAAAATTAGCCTTTCCTGACAAATTGCAAGGGCTCTGCCTGGTATCTAGTTGAATTCAGCACAGTGTTAAAAAGGAATGTGCTCCAAAAACCAAATTGTTATAGATGCATTAAAATAGCATCAAGGATTCCATGGAAAAGTGGATTTAACAAAGAGCAAGAAAAGCTCACAATTCTTTCAGACACCACAGACATTCACAGACAAGATGTGCCTCTCACACATATGAACACAAACCACCCCATGAAAATAAGGGCAAGGCTGATTCATGAGCATATGATGATACTGTGTTACTGGGAGAGATCTACAGGAATGACTTGGATTTAAAGCAGTAAAATGATATTTGTGCCATTTTCCAACATAGTAGGGGTTTGGGGGTTGCTCCTTTTTCATTTTGTGCTACAATAACTAAATCCCTTGTTGTTCTCACCATCACAGAAGGTATATAGACAGGAGTTTTGCAGTGGTTTACTGGTAAATCCAGGCTCCTACAGCTGCAGGAACAGGAATTGGAAACACTGAGCACATCTGACAAGAGCTTATGATCTCAGAAAAAGAAGAGGAAAATCTACTGTCACTCTTCTGCTTCTGGACAACGCTGGATGTTGGACAAGGTGGGAATTGTGAGCCAGGGTTAGACATTTCCTGCCACATCTTCTATCATTCTGTCTGGAAAAAGCAGCCTCCAGTTAACAGGGCAGAAAAAAAGTGGCCAGCTTGGTTCCTACAGAAATCAGTGGGAGTAATGACACTGACTCCAATGGGCCTTTAATTATCAGGAAAGGGCAGCTTTTCAACAGACAATTACTGCTACAGGACTGAGAGTGTTATTTATTTACCCTTAAGGGTAATCATAGCCACTGCGTACCATTTCATTCTTCATTCTGTGTATACATCAAACACTTCATGGAACTGTGAGCACAGGAACAAATCACAAACAAGTGAAAAGAGGTATAATTAGTGTGTTGATGTCTCAGTCACTCACCAAGCAGATCATTATCAGACTAGCTAATTTCCCTGGTTATTCTACTGCTTTTTCAAAATGAAGAAAAAAAAAAAAGGACACTAAGTCCTCAAAACAGCGGACAGGTTCTCTCACATTTAATCATACTTAATAACACTCTGTCCCACAAGCTCTTCAAGGCAACTGAGAAAGGGACATTTCTTTCAAGGAATGTGGGCTTTGATAAAGCACATGCCTAGCAAAGTATAACACAATGTGAGCAGGGATAGAATAAGAAACCTTAATGATGCTTCATGACCTCTTTTTCACACGACAGCACCCACCTCACCAGCCACTGACGGTGTGCAAATTCAGAAGTACCAGGGTGGGAACACCTGCCCTGGGTATTGCAACCTGTCCTAATACTTGATGCATCAAAGTGTTGGTGTATCTCTTTGAAGTGATGGTATGACACATTTATAAGATATTTCAACAGCTGCGTGCCCAGTTTGACTTTGTGAATGAAACTATGACTTCTTTCACAACATTTTTGCCTCCCACACAAGGAAAAGGAAACACTTGTCAGTCTCTGAATAGGTCTAAGTCTGGAGAAAACTAGACCCTCACACTAAGGTGTTTCTTACTCCCAACCAATTCCCTAATTCAGAGTTTTTCACCACTTCAGAAGGATCCTGAATATCCTGCTTTCATACCAAGGATAATTTCCTTGGCATTGCAAGCAGAACATTCAGAAGTCTCATTACAAAGAAGCTCTCTGACCAGCAGAGCTTGTCGCCTCACACAGAATCTCAATTCCCTTTTCAATCTGCACAGATAACTGCAAACCTTTAAGGCAACAACACTTAAATTTTCTTCTCTTTAGGTATTCCCTCAGCTGGAAATGATAATCTCAAAACTCATACTTTTCTATTTTTAACATCTTCTGAAGGGTTGTTTTTCTTGATGGGCTTCTAAAATCATACTGTTTTTTACCAATTAATCTATGAAACTGTTTTCCAGAACAGTCTGTTTTTAGATCTCTTGCTGTTGTCAGTTTCATCATGACAATATCCTGATTTCAACCTCCACTTATGCTTTCTTTCTAATGTGACACTTCACTGTCATTAAAGTTTTCAATAGATATTCAGAGGTAGGAAAATGTAGACACTGAGTCTTTCCCTTATCTTCAGATGTTCTGACAGCAGTTAAATTCAGATTGTTTCTTTGCTTTTGGGAGTGTTTGTAACACTTTAGAAAATTTTCCACGTAGCAAGGTTTGGACTTTGTGTAAGATGTAAGAACTTTCTAGCTCCCCTTTGGAACCAGCTTGGTTGTAGGTATGTGCAGAGCTCACCCTCCAAGAAAATACAACAAGGCAGGAGAGTGAGAGGTCCCACTCACTGTGAGTAAACCCCACTGGGACTGTCCAGCCTGTCAAAGATACCTTTATCACTCCCATGTGGTTATACCTCTGCTGTCAAACATAACCATGCCCAGTCAATGGATTTGGGTAGAGCTACTTGATGGTGAGGTGAGTTTAGACTGGGGGCTTGTGGTTAAATAACACCCCTAAAATCCTCAAGACCCCACAACTTTGCGTTATAAGAAATAGGGACAAAATTACAGCAAGTCCAGTGCTCAACAAAAATTCAACAATTAACACTTCTGAAAAGCAGAAAGTCAGCAAAGCCAGATTGCATTCTATGTCACCAGGAGCAGAACTTAACCCTTTTCTGTTCTTCTCAGTAGCTGTTCTGGCTGTTGCAGAGCACTTATCCAAGGTCTGATTTAGGTGTATATGAATCACACAGACCGGTCCAGTTCCTCTCAGTTCAAAGTTCAGGTAAATGCAAGGGTAAAGACAGGTTCCTTTCCATTGGTGAAATGACAAAAACACTCCACCACTTACTACAGTTTCAACTGCTTGACACCAAAGAGCCTGACCACAAAATATAGGCTGTCTGTAGTATGAACCTGCACTATCTGTGTGCAGCTTCTCTCTTTACAAGATTTTTTTTTAAAATATAATAGCTGCCAGGTGACAACTCCTGCCTCTGTTCCCAAGGGGCAAACAAACCTTGGCCAGAAACTATGCCTAAGAACAGCTCAGCTTCTGCTGCTGTGCTCCAGGACTGACATCACAACTCAAGACAGAACAGGGCAGCCATTTCTGGAAAGCACCAACTCGAAATATTTCTCACACTTTAAAGTCTACCATATTTAAAAGACCTGTTCTTTCTAATTTTCTGCAGTAGTAGTCTGTTTTTCCTGTTGACATTTTATGGGAATGGATGGAGTCCCTCCTGACAGTCAGGGTCCTCACATCACCTTATCCAGGGTCTCATGAGCATGGGTTTTGCCCTAGTTTCCTAGAGATGTTCAGCAGCTCCATGGTGAAATGACGGTAGAGCTGATAAAAGTTGCAAAAAGATCTTACAATATTACCAGAGCTAATTTGTACATGCAAAGATTTGAAAATTCACCTGGCATTCAGATGGATGGAAAGGTTTCTGCAGCATCACTCCAGCATAAAATCTCCATGGTTTTAACACAGCTAAAAACACCAACAGAGTGGTATGGGGTCTTGAAAAAAAAGTGATAGGTATTTATAGAGCTACTGAGCACTTACTGACTGCTACCAAAAGCGCACTATCAGTTTCTCTCTTACAATGATAATTTCAAGCAGAAACACACGAACTTCCACACCCTCCACTAACCTAAAAAACCTGTACTAGCATCTGAATACATAAGGCAATGGCCCACAGATCTAAAGAAAATTATTTTTTCTCATCTCTACATATGTTTCCTACTGGGCCACATGGATCAAAGGGGTATCTAATCAGAGTGATACCTAATGGTAATGGTCATTGAAAGAAGGTTGAAGGGTTTTCCTTTTAAAAGAAAGCAATATTCTACATTTTGGAAGTAATTTCAGTATTAACACCATTATTTGCACTCACTATCCTCACTGGAAAGATGAGTTCTTTGATATCCAGCCTGCCAGAAAAACTGATTTGCACAATTTTACACACCCTGGGCTCTAAAATCACTGTGGAGACATTCTTCTGAGTGAAGAAAATGGCTCGCATTCAAGAAGAAAAAAAATAGGTGGACATTTTATTTCATCAAGTAAAAATTCTCATTCCAGTGGTCTCTATTTTGCCAAGGTTTCTACAACTCTGCCTGAATGCTGGGTAGATTAATGGGTTTAATTAGGGTTTTAAAGGAACAATGTCCAACAAATTATTTGTCTTCTCTCTGAAGAGTTAATTTCTGTTTTCTGACCTGGAAAATTCTATTATGTTCTCAGAATTCATACCTAATTAGCCTTACTATTTCTGTTTGTTTTTATCCTGACACCAAATCTGATGTCTCAGGTGTTTCTCTGGAAAAGATATTAAATTATGAATCCATACCACTTGTAGCATCCAGAATGGTAGAAATGTAATTTCATTGAACTTAAAAGCAATATTGAAATATAGAAAGCAACTATTATCACCCAAAGTTCCCTTTCCTTTGAAGGAGGTGCAATGAATTACACCCATTAATGAAAGAAATGGGCTTTTTGTTTTTTCAGCTGGAAGGCCGAAACATTACAAATCTTCCTCCTGAAACTGCCCATATCCTGCATAAGATACACTGTCTGTGATAGTCTGCACAGCTCTGGATACCTGTAAATGCCATTCAGACTGAGACAAAGGAATCTGATGTATTTCTGGGTTTGTTTTTTTGACTTCTAAGGGAACAGTGGGTTTTAGCCTTGCCAAATTCCAGATGCAAATTTGTTCTGAGTTCTCCGGTGTAGTGCCCTAATCTGCAGAATAGGTATAGATTTATGCTGAGGGCAGAACATACCAAGGCCATGGGTTTTGCTGAAAGCCTGAGCAGCTCCATGCCACCAGTTTCTTAAAAGCATTTGAAGATTGCCAGGCTCTCCAAAGAGTGAGATCTTCTTTCGTATAGGAGAGGACCTACTAACCAAGTTATTGGTTATTGCACCTTGAAAACAATATTCTACTTTCTATTATTTTTGACTGAAGTTCTCTGATATAGTACATGTGCTTTATATCTTGCTGATACTAAACCATTAAATTTCCCTGCTCAAACTCACTGCTGATGTGGATGTTCTAAATCAGTTTTTTCACTCTTTGAGAAAATGATACACATTTTTCTATACATTATGAAAAAAATGATAAGATTTTTCCTATGAACTTTCCATTTACAATGAACTCTACATTTTCTGGTATGTTTTTCTCATCTGAAAAAGAAATGCATTTGCAGGATATCAGTGATGTCAAAGGTTTTATAGGAGTAGGGTTTTCATAGCTGTCCTCTTAGTACCAGACCCTCCCTGCCCAGAAAGACACTTTTCTGACTAAAATTTATGCTTAGTAAAGTAGGATATGCATTGCCCCAAGGGGGCTGGCTGATGCTGCAACCCACAGGTTACATTTCCAGCACAGTTAGGTTTGAGACAGGCAAGGAAATTCCTCCTGTCTGACTATGAAGAGCTAAAATTCACACACAAGAGCTTTCTGTTGCTTTCAAGAAAAAAACATAAAATCTGACCCAGATATCTATCAAATGCAGGACTTTTCCACCTACACTGGGAACAAATCTTCCAAAATAATCATCATCATCATCATTGAAGCACTTTAATGGTGCTTTACTGAATTCACATATTTTTGCTTTAACACATTCAAAAAGTATTTTGAATTCTTGTTCCAGTTCCTTGTGCCCTTGGTAGATCCATTTGACATTTAAAATTCAATCTCTGCTGAGGATGCACACAGATTAAATTTATTACATAATGAATCTGAAAGGCAATAATGCACAAACATATCCCTACAGTGCTTTTATTCTCAAAAGGGAGTTTCAGATCAATGTGAGGCAAGCTGGAAAATTCTTGCCAAATACTAAGTGACAAAAAAAACACTTCCTCTTCAAATAATTTGCCAAGAGATGAAAGTAAATCATAGGAAACATTTTCTGATCTTTGCACCAGTCATTTGGGACATTTTTTTAAATCAAAACAAATTTATTTGGATTCTAACTGTTGTTACTGGAAAGCATGAAAATATCCTTCTTTTGGTTGACTTCCACATTGCTCCTCTGAGTAAAAGCATTGACACAGCATAACCAGGTAACACTGAAAAGGTTGGTAATGTTCTGCCAGAGTTTTCATCCACAAAGAGCCCTGGTCTGATTTATCTTTCATTTTAGATCAAGATAATTTAACTAAGTCAAAAAGTAACAAATAGTAACCACTAAAAGATTAACTGCTATTCTTATCAGCCTCTTTGCACGGTCCTATCACCTGCCAGCCACTGTATCTTTACAGTCTCCATACTGCAAGACCCTTCAGTAGATCTTCATAGGTAGCATTAATTTTCATTATGTTGAATAATTTTATACTGTCCTCAGATTTTGTCACCTCTTCATTCATGTCCTCTTCCTAATCACAGATAAATATTTTGAGTGGCACAGATCAGGATGTCACTGATCATGCTCGATCTTTCTTCCTGTTTTGAAAACAATCCATCTATCTCTTTTTGTTGGTTTTCGTGTTTTATACAGTTATTAATTCATGAGAGCACCTTCCTGTTTTCATTTTCTGACTATTTCTTTAAAAGCCTCTACTGACCAGCCTTGCCAAAGCCTTTTCAAAACTCATGTATATTAGACCCTCTTTTATACAGACCCTCTTTTTTTGTTGCATCTCTTGAGCCTTTCAAAACTTGAGAGATGGTGTAAGGTATCACATTCTTCTACAAAACACCTGATAATTATATTAATATTTATTTGTGTGTCCTTTCATTCTATAATTTTCTAGTATTTTTGCCAGTCTGACAGATACCTTTCTTTGTAATGTGTGGGGGTTTTTGACCATTCTTAGATTCATTTTTAACCAAATTAGTGCCATATTCATGAAACTGAGGTTCTTTTGACAAGAGGTAATATACTGCTATCCATTGCAATCCAGCAATTCTCTCTGCTAACTCCCTACAAACCTGTGAGCAAATATCATCTCATTCAAGTTTTTGACAATTTATTCTACAATATATTCCATGCCTTAGTTTTGAGTGTGTTCTTCAAACTCCTGTCGCACTAAAGATTATAACCAATTTAGAAATATTTCTAAGTTTTTGTACAGCAAACACTGACACAGACAATTCATGACTTTTTCTATTTGAGTAATCCTCCTATGCTTATGCCAGCTCTCAGCCCCATGGATTCTCTGGCAGACTTCCTGCTTCTGATGATTTTTTTAAGTTGTCTTTTTATGGCTAGTTTAAATGCGTTCAGCAATTTTCTCATCAAAATCTTTTTTGGCTTGCTGTGAATTAACTTTTAACTTCCCAGTGTTTGTGTCTCTTTGTACTTGCCGCATTCGAGCAGACTTTTAGAACATCTTACTTTCAAGAGTTTCCTTCTTTCTCTTCCTTTAGCATGGTCCTTTTTTTTTAAGATCCTCTTCAAGTCCTGTCTGAATTATGATATGCCTACTCTGAACCTAAAAGATTGATTTGCAATGCTCATTAACTAACACAAAAAATTAGTCTGAGCCTTCTCACAATATCCATGCTGTCTGCAATATTTTTATGCTTTTAGCCACTTTCTACTTAATCATCTTAATCTACTTAACTTTTGGGTAGTTTTACTAGAACTTGCATTTTGGTGGTGGTTTTTTTTTCACTTAGCGGGGCATTGAATCTGACTACACTGTTAGAGGTGACTGATAATTCTGTTTTAAACCAGGCCCTGTAGATTGTCCAAGATTAAACATCATTAGATGTACCCCTTAGAGCACATTATCCTGCCTGTAGAAAAACAGCTCCTGATTTAAACACTCTAACAATGTGTCATGGTGATATAATTTTCTGAATCTGAAGTAGACCTGGGAAGTTACAAACACTTGATATTGTGTTTTCTTCTTCGCCTCAGACTGCTGAAATGTCTCCCAGGCATATGGGGAAAAATCTCATACTTTCTGGGAAATCAGTACATCTGAGTGCCTCTCTGAAAAGCACTACAGCACTGCCTGCAGCGTGAAGAACAGGAGGAACAGAGGTCTGTGTGCACCTGCAGGCAAGCAGTCTTCTTGGCACATAGGACAGCCTGCACAGATGGAGTCCTTCAGATAACTGGAAGAAGTCTCAGGTTTTCAGACCCTGATATCTGCTGAAGGGGCAATATAGTGTGAAAAGCCATCCAGGATGGCATTAAGGACAATATCCCAACACAGCTGAACTGGAAGTCAAAAACTGACAGTACTCTTCTGGACCTCATACTTAGAACAAGCCAGTCAGGGATGTAAAGGTCAGGAGCAGCCTTGTCTATAATGACCATGAGATGACAGAGTTCAGGATCCTGAGGAGACAAGGCAAAAAGCAACAGGATCACAACCCTGGTTCAGAGATGCGCTTGGAACAATTTCATAGAACACAGCTCTGGAGAGAAGAGGGGTCAAGCAGAGCTGATTGATTCTCCCCCAAGCTCAAAAATGGACCAACCCAATGAGCAGAATATCAAGAAAACGTGTCAGGAGAGGAGCATGGATGAAAAAGCAGCTCTTCACTAAAAACTCTAACATAAACAGGATAATCAGGAAATGAAAAAAACCACAGGTGAAAGGGAGGAAGAAGGGATTCTACTGGTACATAAGCAGAAAAAGGAAAATGAGGGAATATGTGCACTTGCTTCCAAATGGGGCAGCAGCCTCATTTGTTGTCAGCAACAAAAGACACAGAAAAGCCTGAGGTTCTCAGTGTTTTTCTTGCCTCAGCCTTTCCTAGCAACACTGACCTTTAGGAGTGAATCCCAGGCTGCTGAGTCCAGTCAGAAAGCCTGAAGCAAAGAAAAGTCACCATTGCTAGAGGAAAATCAAGTTCAGGAACTCTCGAAATACCCACAGTAATGATGTCTGATGAATAAACCCAGCAGTGGCAGGAGAGCTGCTCAGTGCCATTGTGAGGCCATGCTCAGTTATTTTTGAAAGAAGACCTTGGTGTTTTTAAACACTCAACAGCACAAAGCCCTGAGCAAGGCAGTCTGACACTAGAGGTGCCCCTGCCCTGGCACAGAGACCTTCCAAAGCCCCTTCCCATCTGGATTGCTCCATGGTAAGCAGCATCACATGGTCGCTGGCTCTCTGCAGTCACTGGCTCCACTGATTGCATGGGCTGTCATTCACACTGCTGCCACACTTTTCTCTGCCTGTTTAGGTGTAAAATTTCCACACACAAAAATCCCTTGGTACATCATCTAATTTCATTTATACTTTCTGTAATGTATTCATTCCTGTATGATTTGTGCACTGTTAGTACTGTCCTTCTGAAATTCTGCTTTCCGCTTACTTTCTAAGATGTCTATAAAGCAATTTTTAATCCAGGCATCCTATTTCACCATTTTAACATCCAGACTTTCAGACTTACAGTCCAAGTCCTTCATCTTGAGGAAAAAAAAAAAAGAAAAGGCATGCTTTGGCTCAAAAATTAGTATGTGTATTTCAGAATGTCAAAGTACCTCACAAATGTGCATGGGAGTTGCTGACTGTGCTACTGAAAACTAATTTTCCAGGAACTTAATGATGGACTTTATGCATTCATGTTTGGCAGGACAGAGAAAATCACGCAAAAAATGAAGATGGGTTTTTTGCACATTGTTTTGCTGACAATACCACTCTTCAGGATAAGCTGTAAATTTGGCAGAGCATGGGCAATAAGGAGATGGTCTTTATAAATATAAGATTCAAAACTAGCTCCCATGAGACAAGCTTATAAGACTTTAGGAAGCTTGGTAGGTTTTTAGCTTTAAAAATGGATATGCAGGATTGCCTTCCCCAAAACGGGTTTGCTCATCTGGGAATTGTAAGATTAATATGTAGTCAATAAATTTAAATATTTTGTAGAGGAAAAAGGTCCCTTTCTTTCATCTCGAAAACATATGCACAGCTGTAGTTATTGTTTATATTTTTAATATGTATTTCTACAGTAGGTTTTTTTTCACAATGGTATTCATTCATATAGAACCTGGATTTCCTAGAATAAACATAATACTGTAGAATAATTACCAAAAAAAAGAAGAAAAAAATCATTTCATGGTAACTTAATAGTAGCTCAATACACAGAGAGTACCTCCAGGTAAAGCTTAGTGCATGGTCTCCAGGAAAATGTGATTGATTATAAGATTGATCAATATAGTGTTCCAATAAATAATCAAACCACATATTCCTTTCTGCAGCTGGCATAAATGAAATGTAATTATTTTGACCAGGACTTTTGTTGTTGTTGTTTCCTTATACCATATTATTGTGTTGCCTGACAAATGAATTCCAGACTGCTGTGGAATTTTTGTCTTTGTTTTGTCTTTGCTTATTTGTTCTCTCACACTGAATGCAGACTCACAGGAACTAATGAGGTAATTCGTAAACCTGTCAGGAATAGACATGAGAATTAATCTAGTGGTGGTCTGGTGAAAGGGGAGAAGAGGATTACAGGTACATGGTTGCCAGCCAACATGAATCCACGGGAGGCCTGAAATTACATCTGAATTCCCCCTTCCCTTAAATCCCACCTGAACCTTCCACATTTGCACTGCATTATTTCTGTCTTTGTGCCTCCTTGCCAGCAGTGCTATGCGGGGTATAAACTGTGCAGCAGATGTGATATTCCATCTCCAGCACTCCCATTCGTTGCATAAATGCCTGCTTGGGGCCCCCCTGAAGGAGACTTCTCAAGGATGAAATTGTGCCAAAATCTGTAAGGGCTGTTTATTGCCTTATTCCTTCTACTCTATATGATTCTTAGCAACAATAGCATGGTTTTGAAAATGTACTAAGTGACAAAGCAGGACTTCATTACTGATGTCATGTGTATTTTATTTTCTTCAGAGGAACTGAGGAGAGCAGTCCCTAATGCAACTTCATGATTGTTAGTTTTATGGTGCAAGGAAGTGAGAGGGATCATCTATATCTGCTGCTATGCTTTGTTTTTCATGAGGGAGCAAGGAGTCTTACTGGCTTTACTGTTGCTCTATTTTTTCCTATTCACATTCTAAAGAGAGATATCCAGGGAGAAGGCTATGAAAATGTGTGGGAGGAGAAACACTATTAAAGGCAAGATAAATGGTTTTATAATAACCCATGAGGAAAGTTTTCCAATGAGAAAACAAACTTTGGAGGAGAAACTACTAAATGGAAATGAAATTATTGGGATGCTTGTATAATCATTGTCTTACCTGTATTATAAGTTTCCAGTTACATCATGATTTTTTATGGATAAGACCAATCTGTTTTGTTGTCCTTTACTTGGCAAGCTTTAGGACTATCTGGTTACACAGTTCCACACTATTGCTGATCTCCCTTGGTTATCTGACCTTTCATCAGTGCTGTGCTGAGCAAAGGGTCCTTGGGAAAGCAATAACCTTCAGCCTTGCAGTGGCCACACAGAAGTGAGTTCTTTTTTACCTTTTCTTGACACAGATGCTCAAATTCTTTGTGTGTCATGATAAGACCACCATATCTTCTAAGACAAGCTCACCAGACAGATAATACTTGAGGAATTTTTACAGGTTGCACTGACACTTATAACACAATACTTGAGCTGATTGTTTATTGACAGGTCTCAGAAGAATGTTCAAACCTGACATTCCATGCCATAACCTTACGTTCTCAGTCCTTTGAATGCTGCCATAATACTAAGGATGAAAAAAACTATTAATCAATAATGAGAAACTTCACATCTGGCTTATACTTTTGAGATTAGAAAGAAGAAGATTTGATGTCTTGCCCTGTAAGGAATAAGTACGTGGGTCATGACTGAGGCCATGAGTTTGTTAAGAAAAAATCTTATAAAGAAAATCAAATGTGCTATCACAGGACAAGGTTTTGGGGGTAAAAAGGGAAGGAGTGGTTAACCTATAAACTAACTTTAGTAAGGTTTTAAGGGCAGAATCAATAGAAAATAGCGAAACCCATCAGAAGTAAAGGAAACATGATCTTCAAGAAAGAACATAACAAACCCACGTTTCTTGGCAGTAAGAGGAGAATGCTGAACAAGATATATAAGAAAAATACAAAAGTACATTAAAAGTTTGTCCAAAGAAGAACAAAATAAACTGCTTCCCAAATCTGTAGTTAGTAAGACAAGATACAGCTTAAGCTGATGCATGGAAGAGTTTTTGCAGACATGAGGAAAAATGAGAAAAATAAGTTAAATTAAACATTGGGGTATGCTGCTGGATGGATAAAGGGTATCTCCATTATTAGAGACTTTCAAGAACTGGTTAGACAAACAAGGGTCAAGAATAATACATCTTGATACTGCCTTCCAAGGGGTTGATAGAGTAGATGTTATCTTAAGGCACCTACTGACCTTTCAATTTTATAATATATATTTTTGGGTTTAGGTACTGAAAAATAGCTGAACCCTTTTTGATAGAATATGCTCTTCTTTAACAGTCTTGATATGTTGAAAAATATCCTAGAATGTTTTTCCCCCATGTAAGTTATTTAATTAAAGCTGCATTCTTGCATATTGTTATTTCTTCTTTTTTTTAATCACCTTATTTTTTTCCAAGGGTTAGGTTGTTTGTAAATAAAACCTCATTTTCCAATGATCAGTAAAGGGTTTAGAAAACATTTAGTATAATATTCTGACGGGAAAATAATCAGCTTCATGTGGGAATTGCAGAAACCTGTGTGGAGCTTTGTCTCTGTTTCAGAGAGCTTAGAAGCTCTATTTTTCAAGCTAAAGAAGACATGCAAGGGCAGTGGGAATAAAAGTTATCACCCCAGCATCCTGTTAATTAGCTGCCACCTTGTTTTAAAGACAAGGTGTCGTTCACCTGTCCTATTCATTATCTCTCTCCTGAGATTGTAAAACAGTAAAATAATGATTTCATTTATATGATGATGTTAACTGTCCAGAAGGAGAAAGTCTGAGATCATCAATTAATTTCCCAAAAGTCACACATTACTTGCTAGTAATGTCTTAAACACTGGGATTCATCTGAGTCAGATGCAATATTCATATTCTGCTTTGCTGTTTGGAGTCTACATTAAGCAATCTTTGCATGATTTGTACATAAAATTCTGTGTTTCACGTATCAAAGTTCTACAAACACTTTAAACACGTGCAAATATGACAGAATGATGTATTTAAATGTGCATTAAACAAATTGTTCACTTTCTTTTTTAATATGTTTTTGACAGTCCATTGCCTGGCAGATTGTCATTAAAAATTTTTGAAGAGAGGGCCCCTGGACCTGATTTTGCAGATGCTCACACAAATATGTGAGCACGCTGGAAGACAACACATCACTCTGGAGATTTAATGAGACTTTGAGCTAAGGAGGAGGTATAACACACATGAATTGGATTATCAGTGACAAAGTACACATTAATAATAAGGCTGAGAGCTATAGCAATTAATTCAAAGGAGCTTAAGCAAGCATTGTGGTAAAGCCTACTCCCAGGTGATTCTTAAATAGAAGGCACTGAGCAGGTCACTGTCATTGTCCTGTGGAAGAGTTTGCCAAACTTTTTTACTGCAGCTCTTCTTTTCAGCTTGCCTCATTCCCTTGGATCTCAGTTCCCTTAGGTGCAGCAAAGCTCCCCATTATCTCCAGTGCATGGACCTGAATGCTGATACTGGTGGCTGTGGCTTAAATGGAGCTCATCCATCATGTGTGAGAAAGGATAGAGCTGGGAAGAAGCTTAAAGTTTGTGGTTATATTACCTGATTATGAGAACAGCATTTGGATGAAGGTCAGAATTATCTACAAAAGAAAAAATAAAAGCAGGAAACAGAAGACACTGGATTTGAGGAAGCAAACCGTCACACAAAGTGATTAAAAGGAATGAGAATTTACTGATATAAGAGGAAATTTTGCATGATATAGTTGCAACTTGTTTCAATATAGTTAGTGAAATAAATTGTGATAAAAACATTCTCATCAGTTTGAAATGAATGTAGGCATTAGCAATGATACAGTAAGGGAGACAAATATCAAAAACATCACATAAAGCAGTATTTATAAAACCTAACTAGAAAGAGGTAACAATATCACATGCCATGCTAAAAATCTGTTTATCTTTGTAAGAAAAGACAACTAGAGTAATAGTAAAACCTTATATGTAGAAAAAAAAATACCCCGAACCTTGCCTAAGACTTGATGCATTTACATGAGCAATCCCATTTTAATACATGGGAATACTTAAACCCCTTTATATCAGCTTTGAAGTGGCAAGAGAGTGGTGAGTATTTACTCTGGGGTCTCCAAACCCTCATATTTTAAGTTGTTTCTCCTGTTCATTCAGCCCTGTCAGCATTAGCAGCAATAGGAACCTCAGCTGTGATATCACTTGTCCACACTTTCTGTGTTCTTCTATTGCAAGAAGAGGAACTGCTGAGCTGTGGCTTTCCCAGAGCAGAGGCCACCAGGAAGTCTCCACTGAGGTGCAGTCATTCCTATCTGCCTGCCTGCATCTTGGGAAGTGCCTCTAATATCCTTGTGCTCATCAGACTCTGTGTTCTCAAACTGGAATTCAGGAGCCAGCTATCCCAGTATGCACAGAGCAGTTAGATTAGCCAGGACACTTTCCTCTGATTTCAGTGTGAAACATGTTCAAGGAACTCACATCTCTGCCAGTGCTTGGGAGCTGTCATTCTGTGTATATCACACTCATCCAATTGCTGTCAGGGTATGAGAGACCCCATCTGATATCCTCATGCTGCCACTGTGGATTTTTTTGTTATTGTGTACCTTGATCAGCACTGTTTTCCCACCTGCTCAAGGCCTTTCTGAAGAAAGGTATGAAAATGGGGCATAATCACCTTCCTTCTCACAGGAGCTTCAATGTTTGCATGCCTTGGGCTTTTGTTGCCTGATTGTCTGAGGTTGACATTAACGGAGATAAGTTATATTTAATAGAAAGGATATATTTATTAGAAAAAGGTTTTTCACCCAGAGAGTGGTTGGGCACTAGAACAGGCTCCCCATAAAGGTGCTCACAGGACTAAGCCTGTCTGAGTTCAAAGAGAGTTTGGACAATGTTCTCAGGCACACGGTGTGATTCCTGGGGCNGGAGTTCAAGGGGAATTTGGACAATGTTCTCAGGCACACGGTGTGATTCCTGGGGCGCCCTGCGCAGGATCAGGAGTTGCACTCAATGATCCTGATGGCTCCCTTCCAACCCAGCAAATTCTGTGATTCCAAGAAATGACCACTGAAGCAATGCACCCTGGCACCATATTTACAGGTAGAATGAATAATGTAAGGAGAGGAATTTCAGGGATGGGAAACTGTATGTCTCCTTTCTTATATTTTTGCTTTAGTTCCTCTGTGCTGTCGTTTCAGGCATCCTTTTTCTCCTGACTGCTATCACAAGTATTACTGCTCACATTCTGTGTACCTGTCAGTATCTTCCTCTCTCTTCCAACCTTCACAAAAACACCTGCTCCATCTTAAAGGTGCCTAATCCTAAGTTTCCTGTCCTAAGCACTGAAATTGTTTCTGTTCTTCCTTGTCCTCCCTCCACTGTAGGATTTTGCTACCTTTTCCCCCATAAGATCATTTGATTGAATAAAAGAATTTTCTTTGGTCTCTAAGTGTTGAGGAAAAATATGTGATGTAAATTGCAGTGATGTTTAAATGAGTGTCCAAATTCATTTATGAGAAACCAAAACAGAAAGGAGATTCTTCACTTTCTCATATCAGGGTATCACATCAGATTATTAGAGGGAAAAAAAATAGCTGAAGAGATATTTCCCAGAGCTTTTCACCGGCATAACATCAGTGAAAATCATCAAAGATCAGCAACCCAGAGAGGAAAACTCTGGGAAAGAGAAAAATTCGCTTGTGGTGACAAAAGCCACTCTATTTCCCTAGGCAAGGAGACGTAGGAAGTATTCTGCAATTTGAGACTGGGGTGAGACCATACCAGCACTGGAGGATCCACATGGAAACCAGCTCCTTACAACATGCTGTCATGCCCCAAGTCCATTCCTGTACAACAGGAAAGCAATGAGGGACAATGTCCTGATGGAGGGCAAAATGTTCCAAGGAGATATAGAGAAAGAGAAATAACAAACTGAAGTCTTTTCCACTACTAACCTGTAGATGACTATTTGAGGGATAGACTACCTACCCTGAATTAGACAGGGGTATTTCTCTCTCACTTTTCACCTTCAAAGCAGAACTGCAAACTTCTGCTCTCTTTGCAATATCTCTTAGCGCAGAGATATGAATCACAGAGTGACTGTAGAGCAATTACTGCCATAGTAAGGAAAGCTCCTTTCAGAGACAACTGAGGCCAGACTCTCCAAAGGCCAGTTGTGTCCTCAGGCTCCATCACTCCTTGCCCACAGCATTGCACACCTGGGCTGGCTATGATCAGGCAGCAAATACTCTCCTGCTTTTGCTTCATTGAGACTGAGGGACAATATAATTCCTACTGAGCAAGCAGGTGAGGTTTCTGTGTCCCTCTCACTGCTCACACAGAGCATGGAACAGAAAGAGTAGCACAAAAAAAAATCCAGCCAGCACCTGCCATGAAGTTCATTATTCACTTGTTTAATGTCTGCAACTTGTTTGCAGCTGTGTAGGGCATCACATGCACACTTGGAGGTAAATCACTAAATGCCCATTCTTTTTTTCCTAGTACTGTCTCTTTAAGTACTCCTGCCCACTTTTTTATCTTTTGAGAACTCTTGCCCCACCTGCTTTGATGGAGAGTGGACGAAATGGTGATGAACAGAATTCACTTACAGTGTTTGGTAGAGATTTATTATGCTTCTTCTCATTTCTGCTATAACTCTGTGAGTAAAATCAATGATACTTTCTCACTTGGCAGAAGAATCTCACATGTGATTTTTGGAAATTATTGTCTCAGTGTATGTGATCTGAACTCTAACAATTTCACTTCCTTTCCCTTGCTCCTCTGCTTCCAAGGTAACTTCTTAACTGGTTGGTGCTGTTCAGTTACAGTCAAAGCAACCCTTCTCACACTGTATTTACCTTTGAAGGTCAGTGCTACCTATTCCCCCACCCATCTTCCATTTCAGATCTGTAAGGGCCTTATATGGCTTCTCTATATTTTTTTCCATGCATTGCAGAAAAAGGAATTATTCCACCCTACAAATCTGGTGAGAATGGGATGCTATCATTCATACAAAGTTACTGGGCAAAATTTGTTTTCCTTCTTCACACGTGACAATTATACTTGTGTTTAAAAAAAAAAAAAAAAAAAAGGAGAAAGAAAAGTAAGAATAAAATTAACTAGGATTCAATAACATGAGACCAGCTAGAAATATATGGAAAACATATAGTTTACATCTTTGGCACCATAACCTAACAGCACTCTATTAACAGCGTTTTCTGATTTTAGGGAAGTTATGATTAAGCTTTATTTTAGTTCAACTAAAACTGTATTACAGACTTGAGGAAAATATGGGGTGGAACTGAGGTCCTCCTCAATGTACTTAGTTCCTTGTACACACCTTTTTAGGGAGAGTATCCCAGGGGATAACATCATCATTAGTTAGCTACATGTCTGGAGAAAATGCACTCTTCACAAGTTTGCAGATGATACAAAACTGGGACATGTGGTTGTCTTAATAGTTGGGTGTGTTGCCATTCAGAGGGATCTGGACAGGCTGGAGAATTGGACTGAGAGGAATGTCATAACATTCAGCAGGGGGAAATGCAAAGTCTTTGTGAGGAATAATCCCAGGCATCAGTACAGGGGCCTACAGGCTTGGAAGCAGCACTGCAGTGAAGGATCTGGGGATCCTCAGAGACACTGAGCTGACCATAATTCAGAGATGTGCCTTTGTGGCCAAAGACAGTCAACAGCCTGCTGGGCTGCACTGGACACAGCACAGGCAGCAGGCTGAGGGAAGGGAGTCTCCAGCACTGGTGGATCCAGCAATTGCAATGCTGGGTCCAGCTCTGGGCTCCCCAGGGGTGCTGGAGTGAGTCCAGCAAAGGGCCATGAAAGTGATGAAGGGACTGGAACAGCTGCAAAGAGGTTGAGAGGCCTGGGACTGTTTAGACTGGAGAAGAAAATTTTAGGGGAAACTCATCAATGTGTAGAGTGCCTGGTAGAAAGGAATGAACACGAGAGCGACAGATTCTGTTCAGTGGTGGCCAGTAACAGGACAATATGCAATGGGCACAAAATGAATACTCATGAAATTGCACCGAAACACAAGAAAACACTTCTTTTACCTTGAAGCTGGCCAAACACAAGAATAGGCTGTCCAAAGAGGTACGTCCACCTTTGAGATATTCAAAACCGAACTGGATGCAGCCCTGAGCAAGCTGCTGTAGCTAGCCTTGAGCAAGGGTTGGACAAGAAAATCTCCAGAGATGCCTTTTCAGCCTCAGTGATTATGTGATTCTTCATCTGAATTTTTCTGAAATTTTATCTTTTTGGTACCTTGTTAAGAAAAAGTAATGGATGTCCCCACACCACCTTACTAATCACAGAATTTCTCCACCAGATAGGATATAAGGATTTATACACCAAGAGAGTTTAATTTTTCAAGGCTGCTATCTTGTAAGCAAAAAAGCATCTTTATTTTATATGAAAGGCAACATTAATTCAATCTGGAGTTTACTTTAAGANTTGGACTGAGAGGAATGTCATAACATTCAGCAGGGGGAAATGCAAAGTCTTTGTGAGGAATAATCCCAGGCATCAGTACAGGGGCCTACAGGCTTGGAAGCAGCACTGCAGTGAAGGATCTGGGGATCCTCAGAGACACTGAGCTGACCATAATTCAGAGATGTGCCTTTGTGGCCAAAGACAGTCAACAGCCTGCTGGGCTGCACTGGACACAGCACAGGCAGCAGGCTGAGGGAAGGGAGTCTCCAGCACTGGTGGATCCAGCAATTGCAATGCTGGGTCCAGCTCTGGGCTCCCCAGGGGTGCTGGAGCGAGTCCAGCAAAGGGCCATGAAAGTGATGAAGGGACTGGAACAGCTGCAAAGAGGTTGAGAGGCCTGGGACTGTTTAGACTGGAGAAGAAAATTTTAGGGGAAACTCATCAATGTGTAGAGTGCCTGGTAGAAAGGAATGAACACGAGAGCGACAGATTCTGTTCAGTGGTGGCCAGTAACAGGACAATATGCAATGGGCACAAAATGAATACTCATGAAATTCCACCAAAACACAAGAAAACTTCTTTTACCTTGAAGCTGACCAAACACAAGAATAGGCTGCCCAAAGAGGTACCTCCACCTTTGAGATATTGAAAACCGAACTAGATGCAGCCCTGACCAAGCTGCTGTAGCTAGCCTTGAGCAAGGGTTGGACAAGAAAATCTCCAGAGGTGCCTTTTCAGCCTCAGTGATTATGTGATTCTTCATCTGAATTTTTCTGAAATTTTATCTTTTTGGTACCTTGTTAAGAAAAAGTAATGGATGTCCCCACACCACCTTACTAATCACAGAATTTCTCCACCAGATAGGATATAAGGATTTATACACCAAGAGAGTTTAATTTTTCAAGGCTGCTATCTTGTAAGCAAAAAAGCATCTTTATTTTATATGAAAGGCAACATTAATTCAATCTGGAGTTTACTTTAAGATGTTTACTCCACATTTTCTTAAGTAAATCACTACATCAGAGATTCCAGACTCCCTCTAAAGGTAATGATGCTTTACCTGAATACCATGAGATCTGACTCTGGGAGTTCTGGACACCTCATGCTCCCCAGTGACAGCCCTGCAGCAGTACCATGTTATTCTACTGTGCCCTAGCCTACATTCTTCAGGAGATATCCTTCATGGTCTGTTTGAAGTTGCCTTGGGCTCAGCTGCTGGCAGTAGGTCCCACGTGTTGTTGAGTCTACATGTTCTACCTTCACTGCCATGACATTGACACCCAAAGCTTTCATAGTATTTAACAAATAATAATAAT
>VXBB01023970.1:387966-416430 GCA_013399915.1 Illadopsis cleaveri
AAAAGAAGCAGGAGGTTGGGGGAAAGGTGGTAATGAAGAATTTGAGTTTAGAAATGTTCTGCAGAAAATTACATCATTTCTGTTACCCAGAGTTAACAGGAAAACATAAACAAATACAGGAGTCAGCACAAATTATCTTCACTCTACCCAACAAGCTAAGTATAAGTAGGGATGTGCTTTTTAATTCTTTCACATTTTTTTGTAGGCTTAATGTCCTTCAGATTAGGCAGGTGTGAGATTTTTAGGTATGAGGTCTGAAGTCATTGCTATCCACATGTGAGGAAAAATACAAAGCAGTCTGATCTGAAATAATTGGAAACTGTCTACCTGACTGTAAAGGAAATGAGAAAAACACCAACTTTGAAAAATACTTTTATGATACCTAGAAAATAAGATGTATGTGTTATTGCTTGTTTATGAAGTACTAGGTAAAATAATCTCTTTTGCACAACCTGCACTAGTTTCATGTTTGTTCAGACTTTACTTTCAATGCTGGTCTGCTGTTATCCACAAAGTCTACTGAAATCATTAGAGATAGGTCCATCCTAAGGCTTGGAAGCTCTTCTCATCCAGAAGGTTCAATTGGACAAAATACTGCGCAGTTTGTCTCCACATTTAATCCCATACTTCAATTCCATGGGAGAAAAGCAAATTTCAGAGGACAGAAAGGCAGCAGCAGGGCACCTTGGCAGTCTTCCAGCATGGAGGTGTGGGGACCCTGGTTGTGTCAGGTGTCCACAAAGCCACTTACACTCTTCACATAATCTGTGAATCTTTCCTCAACTTCAACAACTCAGCTTTGGATAGGGCACTCACTCTCTTGACTACTGTTAAAAACACTTCAGATAATTAAAACTGGTACAGGTGGGAACAAACATCTAGTATTACTTGAACTCATGGAAATTAGAATTGCTTCATAAGTCCTCCTTAGCAAGACATGGTCACTCCAACACCTGATCTAAGTTATCAGCTGCCTGAAAAGTTTACAGTGACAGAATGACCAGCTAAGGCTTCAGAGGGGCCTTAAAGAAATTAGCTTAGGATTTACTGGAATACGAGCAAGTTATAAAGCACTAGTGTTTGGATTCAAAATGCATGCAACTACTACTTTTTCTGCTGATCCAACTCACTTTTTAGTCTATCTTTCCACTTTCACCACAGAGCTCACCAAAGTCATTAGAGATTGGCAGCTCTCTCCTTGCTTATGTGGCCAACTTCCTCCATGAAATCAGTTACTTAACTGCACTCTCTATATAAAGATATGTTGAGGCACAGAGTAAATTGCTTGGTTTTAATAGAACACGAAAAATATGGGGTTTAATTCACCTTTGTGATTTGATAACTTTTACCACACACATCATTAATAAATCCTTCATGCAATTTTCCTTAACTAGTATTTTGCTGCTATAATTTTTTTTTTCTTGACTCCATGTTTAAATTAAATGGCTGAAAATTCATATGTTTAAAGCTGAAAAGAAATGCACAGAGAAAGCTTCTGAATTTGCCATGGAGTCTCAGGAAACAGAGTCTGGTGCCAGGGCAGTAGGAAAGCAGGGCCCAGGGTTATGAGCAAGCCTCTCTGTGAGGTATTGACAGAAGGACTACCCCTCAGACAAAGCAGTTATATCAAATCCCAATATCAAATCCCAATTTTTTTTCTTTTCAAGGGAAGGGAGATTAAGATCTGACATTTCAAGACCAAGTCAGAGAACCTACTGATTAAACACTAATCCAAAATGTCCTTTCTCTGCCACAGTCAAGGAGGAGAGTGAGCTATATTAAAAGGAGAGTATAATTCTCTTGATTGATTTGCAGAGCTGTTGAATATTTCTCAAGGTTATGACATAATAGCTTGCAGTGAAACATGGAAGTCTTGTTTCTGTGTGTTCCAACACGAGAACAGAAAATACTGCATGCTCTGCTCTGTATGATAGGTAGTTAGCTTCGTACGTGTAGATCACTTACGTTCTCACAAATTTTACTCTTGAAATACATCACCCAATCACAGATGTGCTCAAAGAAATATTGAAAAGAGATTTTTAACCACTGTTAGGCTGATTAGACTAGTAATATCTCTTCTTTTCTTAGGGTTGGATAAAACCTTCCTTTGATGTAAGAGTATCTTCTGGCAAATGACTTGGTACACCTAATTCATTTGCCATAATTCAGCTCTGAAGTTATTATAATAACTTCAAATTAGCAATCAAATCATAGAAACCCAGGGATTGATCAATCTGTGCAAATAGTAAAATTTTGAAAACCAAATGCTAAGATGGCTCTTTGACTTCACATTCATGCCTTTGTCTGTTTTAATGTTTTAAGAGAGAAATACAGATTTGTTGCAAAATTGGTGCTACTTCAGTGCAGAGCTGTCTCCTGCATTGCATCTTAGCAAAACACTTGGCCAGAATCTTACATTGTTTGGAGACCTAGAAGATACCAATTACTGTAAAAGTAAGCAGACATGAGAAAAATACCAGTTCAAGATATTTGAAACTTTGCAGAAAATCTTGTGGAGTATAATTCCCTTACAGAGTACTCTTTTCTGCAGTTTTGTTCAAATCATTGCACTTACATTATACAAAGAAAAGATGAGCTTTTCTGATCTCAGCTTAAAATAGAAGCTATGGCAATACCTAAATGTTTGAAATACTAGCCCTGAAGACTATGTCTGTGATTTCTTTTTCCTATTGCATCTCTACTGAAGGAGTGATTGCCCAGAGGGCAGTGATTTGGTTGAGCTCCCTCCTTGTCATTAGTGTTTACATCCAAATCACCTACCTTTCTGTCAGGTGTGTCAAGTACAGGGCTTTGAGAATGGCAGGAAAGGAGTGTAAAAGCACACAAACACCTCAATCACCCTTTGTTGTTCCTGTTTGTTTGGGGCTTTTTTTTTTTTTTTTTCACCTTATATCAACAAATTCAGAATTCATCAGACCAGCAAGTGAGAAACATGGGCACATAAATAATACACACCACATTTTATAGCACATCAGTTGCATGCCTCTTTGTTTATTTTTACTGCAAACAATTAATGAATAAATTGCTGAAAAAAATTCAGACTAGGAATTGAAGCCACATTTGAATCCCTCATAGGCATGAGGGATAGGCATCCCGCATAGGCCTGATCAGAAGGCTTCACAGCTTCTTCTTGACATTTTCTTGCTGGTGAGTGTGAAACAACCACACTGAATGGCTCACAGCTGGATCTGCCTGGGGTAGTGCAGCAGTGAGATCACTTCCCGTCAGTTTTTTTTCACTTTTTGGACCTAAATTTTATTTCCCTACTCCAAAGATGCAAAGACACAATGAAGCCATTCCTGCCCACTGGACATGTGCTCCAATCAGCATATCCAACAGCTTTGCCTCAAAATTGTGTAGAAGTGTGATGTGTATCAAAGATGTATGTAAAGGGCTGCTGGGCATGAGAGAAGAGCCCCAGACTTATTTGGCCCAAGAGCAGAAGATAAGGAGAGATAACTGAGGGCCTCAACTAGCATCAGGTCCCTTTGTGTGAAGGAGCAAGTTAAGACCCTAGAGCCCCCACAGACATCTATATAGGGACACCTAAAGTCAGAAAATTAATTGTTTGAAGAGGGAATCTCACTGGTCCAGCAAAATGGTTTAGTCTTCAGTGTAACTTTTTAAAATACTTTCATGAGAGCAGGAAATATATTTTATAAAAATATCATTTTGTTAAAATATGCCTCTTCACCATACTACAGAGCCCATTCTCTATTACCAAATTCCTCTAGCCTTCTTGCTGAAACCAATACTATCCCAGTTAGATCCTTCTGCTTCTTCCAAAATGTGATTGATAATGACTATACTAGTGTAAAGTCCCTAAAGGCTAAATAGCTCTGTTTGCAAAAATCTCTTTAAGCTGCTGCTGCTGCTGCCTTACCCTCTCATTCCCACCTGTGCTTGATGTAATTTACACAGGCCCAACTAATGATTGCAGTGACCTGAGCAGGGTCACAACATACTGCAGAAATTAGAAACTGAAAAGATCATGTCTCAAACAGGTTTTACTAAAGACTGTTTTCATGTAGACCTCTGCCCCAGGAACTCAGGTTTCCTACTGAGCTGCAAATGAAACTACCCCTGTTTCCTTGAACTTTTCGTGGATCTCGGTTTGGGAAGGGTGATACCTGTTACTCTGCTTCTTCATCAGCATGGGATTTGACCCCTGAAGTCTCCCATCAGAGTAGTAACCAAATATAATCTCTGTTTCAACTGTGTGATGCTACGAGATCCCAGTCTGACAGAGGGCCTCTGGCTTGAGAAAAAAGGTTAGATGTGATGAGGACTTTCTTCTAATTCACATCTGTCACTTCTATCTCAATCTGTGAGCAAATGTCTTGTTTTCACCAACTGCAAATTTCAAGATTTCGGCTTTATTTTTACAAGACGTTCCACTGAAGCCACAGATAAGGTGCAACATAGACATTCAGATTATCAGCTCTTCCCCCAGACAACAGGAGAGATGTCCACAGCCACAAAAAATGTTACATTTTTCAGCCTCTTTACATTTCAAAAAGTGGGAACCTTTCCCATCAATGAAGTGCTTTCTGAAAAGGCATTCTGGTTTTGAAGAGAACAAAGCCCTACCCCTCTGCTATCCAGTGCTGTGAGATGAACCAAAGATACCCAGGTATTCTGCAGCTCACAGTGAGTTGTGTTGGTTCATCCTATACAGAGGGGGGTTTAAATTGTTTTCCTTAAGAGCCTTCCAGCACAAGGCAAGGCTAAGATAAGAGATACATGAAATGAATACATTATATGCCCTTCAGTGAAAAAACACACAAACAAAAACCCCAAACCCAACAGCCAGGCACATGCTTTGCCTACCAAGAACACCTCTGAAAGGGTTGCTCGTTTAGAGCTCAGCCAAGGCCCCTTTGCAATAGCTATACTATTGCTGGGTTCTGATTAAACAGAGCTGGAATTTATAACTATGCTAAATTTTTAATATTTAGAGGTTAACAGACAGCATATAAACAAACTTTAGAATCAGGAAGACTAATTTGTGCCTCTTTCAGTCTGTTAACTTTGTCAGCTGCTCAGCCCCATGCTGTATATAGGTGGCCTGAGATAATTTCAGTGGTTTAACTGGGCAATGGCTATGAGTGAATAGATGGAAAACATGCAGATCTGCAATGGTATCTGGGTTTTGCCCCTTTTGTTGGCCACAGAGAAGCCAAGAAAAGCCATGTCTGAGTTGTACTTTTAGGGGGGATAGCACTTCCCACATAAGCACTAAAAGCAACAGCTTCTGTCTTCTTCCTTTCTCTATGTGTAAAGTCTTTTTTAATCCATTCATTTGATTAAACAGAAGGAGAATGCCAACTCATTAAATATATCTTTAATATATGAGGATGCAGCACTTCTAACTTATGAGAAATTGCATCTCATTCCACTAAAGGTAGATTTGACTTTAGGTTTGCCCAGAATACTTTTTCCTTCATAATTTTATTCCATTTAACCTGTCTCTGGAAAATATTTATGAGGGGAGAGCCCCCCATCCCAGGAGTTACATTTCCTGCATCAGGAATTATCCACTTTGGATGGCCATTGTTTTTGTCTAAGTACTTACAGTTTTCTCTCCCACAACAAAATCTTTCAACCCAGTAATAATCTGTACTGAATTCCTTATCTTTTTGAAGTTGCATTTTTTGGGGAATGAGGAAAGGGCAAGAGGAGAAATATGACATACTGTCAATTTTCTCTTGAGCCATATCTGTAATATACTCTGTAGGATCCTGTTACTTTAGGCAGCCACTCACGATTGAGGGATTGCAGCATGTCACTTTTAATTGGCATATCACAAAATGGTTTTTAAAGCATTGAACATTAAGGGATTTAAATCTCTTTAATGCTCCTGGATGGCAATCTCTCAAGGTTCATACTGAGGCCAGACCCTCATAATAAATAGAAAGAAGGCAAAAAAGCAATAACACAAGTTAATGACATGGATTGTAGAAAAAGTTTGGAACAGTTGAAATAGGATCTCTGTGAGTTCTGAGGTTCCAAATAAGCCACAGCAGTAAGTAGGAGGAAGGAGAGGAAATTCCTACTCCTTCACCATGCTGAGTTAGTCATTTATTACTCTCCAAGGAAAAGAGTCTATATATTTCAGTACAGGCAGATCCACATGTGTGAAATCTAGACAAAGGAAGGACCCAACACAGCAATCAGATTTACACAGACTGAGGTACAAAAATATGAAAACCATGGAACTGCAGTAACAGAAGGATATTCCTGAGGAAATGAAAGTATTACTATCAGAGATGGTAATATTTAAGATATTTAAGACACTCAGGTACACAATGGAATGTGAGGTAGCTAGGGAAATATAGTAGCTGTCTTTTCCTAAATATCCATAGTAACCATGTCAGAAGTCTGTGGCTATCTAAAAAATGTAGATAGAGAAAAGTATTGGGAAAAGTGGTCATTTTAACTAAGTCTAGCATTTTCCTAGCAAATTCTTAGTAAGGTAAAATCAAGACCCAAGATGTTATGTAACTGAGTTTGCTCAATATGCAAGTCTTTTAAAAATTATGTAGGCACTGTGTGTCATTAATGAACAGTTTCAAAAAATGAAAAGCTCTGTCAAAAATTGCCACCAATAAACTTAGTAACACATATTTGGACTTCAGTGCACCAGGTCTGGTAGGAGGAAGCTGCTTTTGATAGCACATTTCTTCTGTTACCACAGAGTCAGTCAAATAGACTCTTGTCAGAATATTTTTTTTTGTATCTAAAATAAAAATACTATTACAGAAATCTGGTTTTATACCATTAAATCCTAGCACAGGTGATAATGGTTGAGTTTATTTTTATTGAGATTTACTTTAAGAGTGTTTTGGTAGGTTTTAATGTCTGACCTAAGTATATTTTCATTAGTTTGCAGCCATTACTGTTATGCAAAGTACTTGAGTGCATGTATTTGTAAGTACCCTTGTAAATTGGCATGGTACATAAGTACAAAACATTTTCCGTAATAAATGCTAGTCCTTCAAGAAGCAAATTCATTCTTGATTATATAAAACATTTTTCCTCATTCTATTTGAATTATTCCAATGACTTAACAACCTCTTTCTGACTATGTTAAAAGGATAAACAAGTATGTCACTTGTAATTACTATAATCTTTCTGTCCAAAATCTCAGTCACAGCTGACTGAAGTTTTAGAAACATCAAATTCAAGAAGAAAATGCCACCTATTTCATATTACTTACCCATGAGCTATAATTGCCAAGTTGCTTTCAACATCCTATAGCCAAAGTAACTTCCAGTGTTTCCTTTTCACAGACCCTTCCCCAGTTCTAAAAGACATTGTCCATAGAATCATGATGACTCCTGTATTTAAGGAAGTCCATCTGTTAGCTATTAAATTATTTAAGTGTCCCCTTTTCTCAGACCAGTGCATTTAGCAGGTTTCTGGGAGTAGCACCTGGTGTTCATCCGGACCAAGGCTACAGCTGAGAGTGATAAAAGTCAAGGACTCTGACCAATGGTCTGTAGTGACCAGATCAAGGTTGAATCAACCCTTCATATACTGAATCAGTATTTTAAAGTTAGGCTCAACCTACACCAAAGCCAAACTGGGGACTTCTGTTCTGTCCTTCACAACAGAATGAATGATAACATAAATGGTTTAGATATATGCCTTAAGGGGAAAAAAAAAATGGTTTCTCTCAACAATCTGAGCATGTACTCAATTTAAAGCTGAAAATTATTCTTTCTCAATCAAAATGAACAGGAACTAAAGAAGACCTTTGAAGGCAACTCGTACAGTAAAGAGCCAGATACAAAATTGGAGGACCTTGATCTTTTAAAAGAAAGCTTGAGGGACTGGAAATACTTTAAAAGCAGCCTTGTGAAAGTTTTGAAACTTCCTTAAACAACAAAAAATTCATGACTGCCCAATCAGATAGAATCAGTGTAGCAAGAAATTTATCAGCCAAGTATGAAGAGGAGGTTGCACCGTCTGGACACCAAGGCTAGGAAAAAATGGGAACTACATAGAAAAAAATGTAATTTGATAACTGCAGAGAGAAAAGCAGGGGGAAATGGCTGATTGCAGGGTTAAAACATTGAGAGGACCAAATATAGCTGAGATTCTGGCAAGCAATAAAATTAAAAATTAATAGGTGACTTTGGGGAAATGAGCTTTATTAGCTCAAGATTGGGACGGCTGAAAGTAGAGAGAAAAGAATCATCTTACCTGAAACAAAAAATTTGGCATTTTCTCTAATGTTTCCCTAAATAGTCATTATCAAGCTGTTTTTGAGCAACCCTAAAACCATTCTTCCTTTCTGTTTAGCATTACAAGAGACCAAATACACGCACCTCAGCAGAAGATTTCAAGGAAAAACTTATTACCAAGGTACAATAAAGAATCTGAAAACAAGGACAAGAAAAAAATACCTACTACATGAGAAGCCAAGGTGTAAGGGCAGGTGATGCCCAGGGCTTTGGGTATGCTTCAGAGCAGGGAATATCTGTATTTTTATTCAGCACCTACCATGATGATTGTCTCCATGGTAAAAATCCTACCAAGTACATTAAGGATATCTGATTTTTCACTGGAAGAAAATCTATTTACTCATTGAATTAGTTAGCTGCAAAAGTAACATTTCAAAAGTCCCAAAGCCATTCACTCACAACTTCTAAGGGTGCACATCTGTACTTGGGAGAGTGAGATACAAAAGCATCTTAAATAGGATCTGTCTTCCAGGAAGGGATGTCAGTTTGACTCAAAAAGTCACCCTGGCACTCTCAGAAAAACCGGTGCACACATCTCAGTGCAAAATTTCCTAACAGTAAGTCTGACATAAAGGTTATCTTAGAATGTACCTTTCCTATGCTGGGCTAAAAGGATCAGCCTGGATCATTGCTCTGTGCATCTGTCCCAGCTGTCAATTTGATATTGCAATGTTTTAAGCTTCTTTCACAGAGATATCATGTGTAGGGCTTTGCTCAGGCCTCCAAAATTTAGTGTGCACCAGTTTGCTGTGGAAGAGCAGCTGTTGAGTAAAAAGCCCTGGACATACAGCAGGGGAACAAGGACATTAAGCAGAAATGCCCCAAAATAACATACATGCATGGATAACAAGCTTTACAAAGCTTCCACAAAAAACAAATACAGATACTGCTTGCATGTGCTCTGCAGGTGTTCTGAAGGTATTACAGTGGTCCTGACTGAAGAACATTGTACACTGAGGAGACAGAAATGCCCACAGCAGTTAACCTGAGCAGTCAAGCCCGTGCTGTGCTGTGCAATGCTGTTCTGCAAGCCCAGTCTGGCCTTCAGGCAGTGCTGTGCCACACAAAGGTCTTGGATGCAGGATAAGCTCAGCCAGTTTGCTGTAACAGAGGAGCCTGCAGGCAGCTCCCACTTGGTTCCAGGGATGAGGCCATAAGCCTAACCCACCTTTCTCTAAAAGTGTAGCAAGAAATCTCTAAGTTTGACAGTAGAAATTATGAATAGGGGCTTTTTTCTTGTAGGAAAATTCTGTAATAGCTCAAATAATCAAAATGGACTGATCTCTTCCACAGGCAAGGACTGCACTTCGTCGATCAGAGGCCCCTTCAACTGTACAAACTGTAGTTTCTGGCATCTAAAAGGATGTAAGATTATCAATACTACTTTATCCTCCAGTGTCAGTGCTAATAAATAATATTTTAAATGATGCCTTATGGAATCTGAGTGCCTTTCTTACAAGGATCATAATGGACCATCACCTCCAGGACAGGAAGTCTTTTTGATTCTCAAAATGAATAAGATAACCACATCCTTTTTAAAAGACACAGAACAGTTAAGCTCTGCCCTTGCCAACTGCAATCTATATTTAAGAACAGCAATGCATGGGAGACCTTACATGGATTATTAAGACAGGGTTCCTCTTCTCTATAATCAGCCTTCTAACACTTAGTCATATCACTTGAAGCCAAAGCTTAGATTCCCTATATATTGAGCAAAGAGGTGATTCAATATAGATGGATGCAATCTATCCCTTTTTAAGATAGGTATCCAGAAAAGGCAAAATTAAGCTTCCTCTGCAGATGTACTTAGTGTGCCCATAGCAGCCAAGCCTGATCTTCAGCTGGCTTAAATTTCTTATCTAACTGTTATGAGTTCAAAGTTAAGTGAGGTGATTTATACTGCCAGTTGGTACTGACAGAGGAGTAAGAACATGTTGGAAGCAAAATGTTTGCAACATACTAAAGACAAGATAACTATAGCCATATGGGGTTTTATGTATATATATAAAAAACAACATTCTGAGAAATACATTTGTCCATCTGGTACTGCTGCCTTCATTCAGTTTGTTATACCCTCAGTTTGCTCCACAGTTTTGCAGATGCTTCTCCAGGTAGTAATAAATGATCCATCTGCTGACACAGACCAGAGAGATGCATTGCCCTGTTGGTGACTGGTACAACCCACCTCTTCTTTATGCCTTCTTACACTCTCCACATGCTTTCAGGCATTTATTATGACCTCAAGAACTGATTATTAATAGGAGACAGGTTATTGATCTATCAGGACACCACAGTTTTCTGTAAGGAGCAGCCTGCTTGAGATAAGGCTGCTGTAAAGTTATTGCAGACAGAGTTGAAGATAAAGGAGAAGAAAAGCACGAAAGAATTGTGGTGCAACAGGAACTTATTTGCATTTAGTGCATTTGCTGCCAGTCATGTTGATAACATGGAGCTCAAGTTTGTGTCCCAGCTCAAATTTTTTCAAGCTTTAGCAAGTCTCTAAGTACACTCTTGTCTGGAGATTGGAATGGAGATGCACCATTGGGGAAACACAGGCCTTGGGATGTAGGGAGGAAAGGAAAGTTGCTGAGCACAGAGGCTTTATGGACACTTGGCTGGAGGAACTTGATGATGAATTCAAGCAAAGCTACCTGAAGGGGTGGGTGGATGTGTGTGTGTGAGTGTGGGGGTGGGGGTGTGTGTGTAGATAAATCTCTATACACACACATAAGCATATGATGGGGCTGAACAAAAAGAAATGTATTTTTAACCATTTCTCCAATATAATATGTATGCTTAAAGTGCTTTTGTTTCATAATTTAGTGACTGAGTTACCTGTCAACAATTTTCTGCTATTTGACTGGCTCAAAAAATAAAGCTATACACACACAAAACCAAAAATAGATTGTTCCAATCTCCTGCTTAAATAAACTGCTGAATCTAAGAACTCAAGAGGAAATAGTTGGATTAAGACTCTGTGTTCCTTTTACTTTAAGTACTTCCCTAATTTACGATCTTAGATCAGAATTTCTTAGTGATGTTTGAATGACATCCATCCTTGCTTATTCTTTTCTCCTGTACTTCCTTCTCCCTTTCAAGAAAATAAATGATAGAAACGTGATAATAAGTGGTCGATTCTTTGCCTGGATAACTCTATTTTGGCTGATTTACTGCAGGGCTTATCCTTGTTTCAAAACGCTGGATTTCAATGGGCTTTTTCTTCTTACCCCAGACACTTCCCCCTTAAAGGAAATTGGAAAATCCCAGCTCCATCTGCCATGAAATGCAAACAACAGCTTCAGGAATATATGTAAGCATGCCAGTCACATTGCCTGGCCACTTTCCAGGCTATTTGTACAGTTCAACTTGAACTTGGATCTACTGCATCCCTAACAGGCTGAAGGTGGCTGAGCCCAGGATACCTGCTGGTAGCCCAGACTGTCACCTCTTACACCAGACCAGGTCTTGTCTGCTTATCACATGTGAACAAAAATTGGGTGAGACAGTCTCTTCCCCTAAAGAATATTTCAGAACTCAGTCTAAACTTGCCTTTCCATGAATGCTTCCAAGTACAATTGAGTACAGAGGAAGAGTGGACTTGAGAAAATCTCATTTAAGGATTAATCAAGGATTAGTTGATGATATAGGTATGATAAGAATTTCCTTGCACTTCTACCTCCCTTTAGGTTTCTGCACTCTAGAAGTGGATGCAATCTTAAACCTGAGCTATAGAATAAAAGAAAGAAAGTTTCACTTGGGGATGAAAGCAATGGACTCAACAGATTTTTATTAAAGCAACACTACCACAGGTAGTGTAATTCTCTGGAACCTAAGTACACTCAGCAAACTAGCACTTGAACCTCCCTCTGTACTGCCAGGACAACCTTCACTGACAGCCAGAATCAGAAAGAAGGAGTTAATACCCCAGAAGGAAAAAGAGAAATCTGGTGAAAGTACTGGATTTTAGTTAGGAGATTAGAAAAAAATAATAAAAACCAGGACAAAGAGTTGGAAAAAAGTATAGCTAGGCTTATGACCTTCCCTGAAATACTGACAGTCAAGTTAAAAAAAAGCAATCACAGAGACTCACAGACCAGAAAATCCCAGGATCATGTTCACTCAAGGAGGCAGGTTTTTAATTGATCACCTACATTCATAACACAGTTGAATGTATTGTAGAAAAAAAAATTTGTACCCAGCTCTTCCAGTAATAGCCAGCCAAGGGGCACAAGAGGTGTTGGATGTCCTTAACCCAGCCTTTCCGGAGCTGTGTCAGTGGCTGTCCTGGGTCCCTGATCCCCCACTCCAGCCACTGAGGACCTCAAGGTTGCCACAGTGCCCCTCTCCTGGCTCTGGGACTGTGCCCGAGCTACCTTGTGCCATGCTCAAGATTCTCCATCATGCACTGAGTTCCCCAGCACAGCCCAGGGTCAGCCCCCAGGGCACCCTGCTTGCAGTGGCACTGTCAGGAGGGACAGAAACCTGTCCATGTGCTGACCCTCTTGCATCCCCAGCCCCTGGTTTGGATGTATTCTCCTGGGAACTCAAATACAGCCATGACAGAGATTGCAGCATTACAAAACTAGAACTCACCACCTGCAATGCCATTTGCAACAGCATTTCTTTTAGTGTTTAGACACACTTTATATTCACATTTGGGGGAAAAAAAAATTCATATTCAAGGTCAGAATTTTCTCAAACAGAAAGAGCTTATCCTTTCCTGCAGCAGTCCCAAAAGACACACAACTCATTTTTCTATTTTGTCTGCACCGTGCCATTTTGTCAGTTCAACAGACTCTTGAACTGTTTGCAGCCTGTAAAACCTATTTTGTTGCTATGGTGACCAGCTCTTCAAAATATCACTACCAGATCAAAAACCAGACCAAACCAAACCAAAACAAAACAAAAAAACTCCAACACATCTGAGGTCTGATGATTCTGCAGTGATTTTTCCCAATTTCACAAGAAAATTGTTCTACATTTAGGACCTTGAGAGATAACTGGTGGTTCAAGACAAGAGCAAAATGCTGAAAAGATGTTTCTTCTGTGCCCTGCAGCTTTAAACCGGAACATTAATCACTCTAACAAAATGATCAGAATGCAACTCCCTGAAAAGCACAGAAACTTCAGAAACACGTGATGCTCAAAATTTATATTTGTAGCAGATTTATTTTCAATTTCTACCCAAATGTAACACTAGCATTCAGACCTTCAGATGGTCTACAATTGGGTAACATTAGCAGAGACGCTGTGAAAGATCTTGCCTCAGATATGTAAAATTTTACAAGATTTGCCTACCTTGTCAATATTATTCAAATTGTTTGACATTATTGGACTAAAGATTATATTCACTACAGACATTAAACCACCCTGTGGAAAGCCCTACATGCACAGATGTGAGATTATCTGAGTGCTTTCATTTCCCAACAGTTCTTGCCTAATATGCATTTCAGGAAGCCCGCAGAAGACAATCAGTCTCTAAGATGGAAGCTAAAAGCTATACTTTCAAATGGTAAATACCTCCATAGTTCCTTCAAACCACATAACTTACTCTAGCTGAAATTTTGGCCCTGAGAGCGTCAGCCCAGCAATTTCAATGCAAACAACTGGGTTTTCCCCTAAATACAGAAGTGAGCTATGACATCAAGCTAATTAAAAATGATAGAAGTTTTTTTAAATGTCAGTTATTAGATTCTCCCAGATAAAGGTTTTCACATGCTTTGAATCAGAGAAACAAGGGTATTCTGTGCCTCAAATGACAATAACAGTATACACCACTTAGTGTTATCAAAAATGGGGTGTTACTGAAACTAGTTTGAAACATGCAAGCTATCATAAGTGCTATTTTCTTTTATATCCAACATTTATAATCAGATGAAGCACTAACTACCAAGTAGGTTCATTATGTTTCTATGAATAAACAATTTAATAGGATGATCAGGTGATAAGACCCAGCCAGTAAGAAAGGTGGGTCCTGCTTGACTAACCAGAGCTTCTTCTATGACAAGGTGACCCACTTAGTGGATGAAAGAAAGTCTGTAGATGTTGCCTATCTGGACTTTAGTAAAGCCTTTGACACTGTTTCCCACAGCATTCTCTAGGAGAAACTGCCTTCCAGTGGTGTGGATGGGTGGACTCCTGCCTGGGTAAAGCTGGCGGGACAGCTGGGGCCCAAGGGAGGTGTAGATGGAGGTACATCCAGTCAGTGGCCAGTCACTAGTGGTGTTCTCCAGGGCTCAGTCATATTTTAATGTTTTAAATCTTTATCAATTATCTGGGTGAAAGGATTAAGGGAACCCTCAATGATTTTGCAGACACCAACTTATGGGGGAATGTTGATCTGCTGTATGGTAGGAAGGCTCTGCAGGGGATCTGGGCAGACTGGATCTGGGCCAGGTCCGGCACTTGGGTTACAACAACCCCAGGCAACACTTCAGGCAGGGGGAGGAGTGGCTGGAAAGCTGCTCAGCAAAAAGGTGACCTGAGAGTCCTGGTTGACAACTGGCTGAACATAAGCCAGTGTGTGCCCAGGTGGCCAAGAAGGCCAATGGTGTCCTGGCCTGGATCAGCAATAGTGCAGCCAGCAGGAGCAGGGCACAGATTGTCCCCCTGTGTTCAGTCTCACTGGTGAGACAACTCAAATTCTGTGCTCAGTTCTGGGCCCTCACTACAAGAAGAACATTGAGGTGCTGGAGCGAGTCCAGAGAAGGGCAATGGAGGTGGTCTGGAGATCAAGTCTGATGTGGAGTGGCTGAGGGAGCTGGGGGTGTTTAGTCTGTGGAGAAAAGGAGGCTCAGGGTAAGACCTCAGCACTTTCTACAGTTCCCTGAAAAGAGGTTGTAGGCAGATGATGGTTGTTTTCAGGTAACAAGTGACAGAACAAGAAAAAACTACCTCAAGTTGTACCAGGAGAAGTTCAGATTGGATATTAGGAAAAATGTCTTCACTGAAAGGGTTATCAAGCACCAGAACAGGCTATCCAGGGCAGTGGCTGAGTCATCATCCCTGGAGGCATTTAGAAGAAGAGTAGATGTGGCACTGAGGACATGGTTTAGTAGTGGATTTGGAAGCCAGTACTAAGTTAGTGGCTAGAAACTATTACCTAAGAGGACTTTTTAGAATATAAAAGATTCTATGGCTCTGATTTCAAACCATCAGCTTGGAAGTCTGCTTCACTCAACAACTATTTTCAACATGCACTGTAAATCAAAAGGTGGCAATGAAGATAAATGTGTTATTTTTCTACAGATGAGACATCAAAGAGAAGCTGTCTTACATGGTGAATAATAAAGCCTCACAGAAGAATAAGAGAAAAATACTTATCTTCCTCCACTACTTTCATGCATGGGTAAAAACGGACATAAACTGGTCTGCCTTGATTGTACCTTCTTAAGAAAACACAGGTGCCTAGATGAGAAGATTTCCATGGAGTATCAAGTAAATGAAATGAGGAAGAATCAATAGAGAGAGTTAAAGCCACGGTTTATCCAATATGATCACTGCAAGCTCATAGGCTATTTTATCCCCTCAGAATTACTTGCTTGTGTGCAAATGTTTTCACATTATTGATTTTGAAATGAAAAGCTAGATGGAAATTTAGTTGGACCTAAACATTTCTTTTACAAGCCATTACTATTTATTGGTACATGGCTTTAAAATTTAGTGTTAAAATTAAGATGAGACTAGAGTATTTATCACTTTATTAACATTGTAATTCCAAAGGAACAGTCAGATCCTTATTGCATCACCAATACTCCATATCCCTATGATAGATCTCCATTTTACATCTAAAGACCTTCCAATTCTTCATAAGATTGGCAAAACCAAAAGAAAGCAAATCACTGGCAATGGTTTCGTTTCCAACTTGTATTCAAAACCTAGCATGCATGTCATCTGATACTGTTGATCAATATTTACATAAAATTTTTTCATTCAATACCACCAAAACCTTGGTTTTGGAGTATCAAAGACATTGGCTCAACTAGATGGAACAATTGACTCAAATGCAGATTTTTTTTTAATGCCAATAAATATTCTTAATGTAAGTATTCTCACAGGTAACGCACCATTCATTTCAATATTGATTTATTTCCATCTAGTTCATCTCTAAGGTTGTTATTTATTTATTATTTGTTATCTGAACTGTCATACTGCTGCAGCATTCCAGTCATCAGCCATAACCGCACTGACTAAAGACTGAACAATCAGGACCAATCTCTGCCAAGTGGCCCTGAGAGAATGAGTTTGCCTTTAGTCACAGGTGAGTAAAGTGTATCACTGAACACTCAGAAGGGAGGATCAAATATAGAAACCAGGATTTGGTGCAAGAGAAAATGTGTTTGTCTGTCTTCTTAGGGACCAGAGCTGAGTTTGTTTTCTGATGACATTATTCAAAGACAGTGCATGCTGAGAGGGGCATAAAAGGGCTACTGAAAACCCAAAGAATGTTAAAGGAATTGTCTCCAAAACACATGATTAGAGAGTAGGAAAGATGCCCAGAGAGGACAGAGTCCCTGGGGAAGGGCAAGAATTAAGATAGAAAAGCCTGGTTAAACATGCTGCAGGAGCCTGGCAGCTTGGAAAAGATAAGCTGACTGTGGATCTGAGATGCAGCTGCCATCATCAAAGGCCTTGGTCAGAGAAGTTTTAGAGATATGTCAGGGATAGAGCAGAGACTGGAGATGGAATGAAGAGAAGATTTTAGAGTAATAACAAACTTAGGAATGGAAGAAAAGGAAGGCCTGGAAGGGGGTTAGAATGGTAGGTCAGGGCTGTGGTTGGGTATCTTAAGTGTGGAATATGGGGAAATTCTCTCAGCTGACACTCAGAGAACAAGAAAGGCATCTGAGGACACTCGGAGACAACAGAAGCAAAATGGAGAAAAACAAATGAGAAGTTTGTATTTGTGAACAGAAAGGAGTAGCAGAAAGATAAAGAAATCAAAGTCCAGAGAGTATCTGTTGTGTCTTTTTAAAGTCTTCTCTTTGAAAAAATTAATGAAAGTTTAATTGTGGAGAAAGAAGTGGAGGAAATAAAACTTATATGGAGACAAGACAGTATTAATAGTCTAGGGGGGAAAAGGTTTAGGTTTTTTTAATCTTCCAACTAGGGCTATTTTCAAAAAACACATATTTTGTCTGGAGGGAGAAAGTTTAGGATCCCATTAAGTATCTCTGTTCTGTACTCTCATCAGTGAAGACAGCAACACTAGAGCAGGAACTTATGTCCATGTGGGACAAACACAGGAACAGAACCTTTTCCAAATGAATTTGACACATCTGTAATCTCACTATGTGTAGAGGTGAATTTATTTGAGAAAACAGTATTTCAGTGCCTAAGGCTAGGAGATTTTGTAGTAAACCCTCTATATTTGGTACTGCTCTACTCCCAGAAGATTCTTCAAGTATTTTGAAAAATAGTTTTTGTCCTCTGTAATGTGAATGATCTCTGTGATATGGTCTTTGTGTTTGCAGAAGACTGTCTCAATAGTGGTATTCACACAAGATTTGGAAGACTCTCTCCATTCTCTCTACCTCCTCCACTTACAGTTTGCCCTCCAAAAAAAAAAAAAAAAAAACTCCATGACTGCACACATATATTTTCCTTCACAGAAGTGCCAATTACATGTTTTTCTTTCAGCATTAGAGGCAGGTAAAACTTTCCGGATATCTGTACTAAACAAAATATAATTCACTTTTACATTTATTACTGCTTAAAAGCAGCAGGTGGACTACAGGCATTTTCTGTCTGCTTGGTTTCTTGAAGCTCAAACAGCCATAAAATATCACTGAAAAGAAAAAAAGTCATACAAGATTGTTTCAGAACTTTATGTATGAGAGTTTATCAGGAATATCTTCCTGAGTTCAAACCTCACCTTGGGGCAAGAAGGAGGTGTCTTTTTTCTTATCATCCCCATCAAGCACCCTCAAAAATATCCCTTTTTCTCACTGTATCTGTAAAAGATTCTCTGATGCTTTTTAAGGGAAAGCATTCTTTGCATCTACAATTCTAAAAAATTCTATAAATATGTGACTCAATCATCAAGCTAATTATTATTTGCAGTTCTCTATGAATCCTGAAGAATATGTAGCTGCCTAAGATACCAAAAAGAGCTCATAATTTTTGTTCAAAGATACAATTGTGTATTTATATTTTTGTTTAATATAATTTCTTCCATTATGTTTAAAAATATAATTGCCCATATTAGAGAGATAATAGTCTCATCTGTGTAGACAAAAATTTCTCTGCCCTGGATAAAGACACTGAGTGCACCCTCAGCAAGTTCCCAGACTACAACAAGTTGGGTGGGAGTGTTGGTCTGCTGCAGGGTAGGAGGGATCTGCAGGGGGATCTGGACAGGCTGGATCAATGGACTGAGGCCAATTGTATGAGATTCAATAAGGTGAAGTACCAGGTCCTACACTTGGGTCACAACAGCCCCATGAAGTGCTACAGGCTGGGGGAAGAGAGGCTGGAGAGTGGCCCAGTGGAAAAGGACCTGGGGGTGCTGGTTGACAGACAATAAACATGAGTCTGCATGTGCCCAGGTGGCCAGGAAGCAAAGGGCATCCTGGGTTCTACCAGGAATGGTGTGACCAAGATTAGGGCAGTGATTGTCCCGCTATTCTTGGCACTGGTGAGGCTTGAATTCTGTGTTCAGTTCTGGGTCCCTCATTTCAAGAAAGACATTGAGTGTGTCCGGAGAGGGGCAACAGAGCTGGTGGAGGGGCTGGAGACTAAACAATATGAGGAGCAGCTGAGGGAGCTGGGGTTGTTCAGCCTGGAGAAAAAGAGTATCAGGGGACACCTTATCCCTCTCTACAACTTCCCAAAAGGAGCCTGTAGCCAGGTGAAGGTCAGCTGCTTCTCCCAGGCAACAGTGACAGGATGAGAGGAAATGGCCTCAAGCTCTACCATGGAAAGTTCAGGTTGGACATCAGGAAGAATTTCTGCACCGAAAGGGTTGTCAAGCATTGGAATTGGCTGTTCAGGGACATGGTGGACTCACCACCCCTAGAGATGTTCAAGAAACAACTGGATGTAGCATTTAGTGCTATGGTTAGGTTGACATGGTGCTGTTCAGTCAAAGGTTGGACTTGATGATTTGGAGGCCTTTTCCAACATTAATGACTCTATGGTGCTATGATTTTATGATTTGAGACACCAGCAATTAAATGTCAAGTTCAGATGCTGAGTTAGTGTGAATTGCAATCACATCAATCACCCATGATGCACAGTGTGGACAGGAGAGATGGGATTTGACTGACCCAGTCACCATCAGTGTCTTTTATAATCAGCTCAGAGAAAGAGCCACTTAGGTGTGATTCACGTCATCCCGAAGGAGCAGCCTAAAATAAGCCAAATGAGTCATATCCCAGAAATGCTTATTTCTCACCAAAGACTTTGATGGCAGCTGTAGAGGGCTACTTTAGATTTAGTTAACTGCATTTCTGAGATATAAAGTAAGGTAGACCTAAAGTAAGAATCTCATCAGATCTGTCTCTGCTGCTGTCTATGCACTCTGAAAAGAAAGGTATGAAATGCACACAAGCAGTTTCATTAACAATAAAAAAAATTACTTTCACCAGAAAATAATAAATTTTTTAATTTAAAACATGAGATTTTCTAGAGAAAGTAAGCATTTTAATTACATACTTTCATTATGCTTTTGGTGATTTTATCAAACTACAGCATTTACTTTTGGGTCATTAGTGCTCAGGTATCAAACTATCTGAGAGACTGTTAACAGCTATTGAGTAGAACTTGAAAAAAGCCTGAATAATTACACTTTTTTATTCTAGAAGTCCTTCTGCAACATAACAAGTGTAAGCAATGAAAGCAGCACAGGAATGGACCAAAGCAGGATGCTGATGGCTGATTACTGGCTGAAATCAGAGGAAAATTGTTGAGGAAAAGACTGAACCAGAAAGGAAAATAGGGTGGGGCACAAGCACTCCCTCCTAGCTGGGAATGTGCTAGAAAAATACGCTGTGCACCAGAAAAAGACCTGAGTACTAAGGAAATTAGGCTAAAGCAAAGGAAGGCAGTGAATTTGAACAGTAATTGGAAAGGTTTTCTTTTCATAGTTATAGGCTGATGGAAGGTATATTCCTCATTATCAGTTTGATGGGTCTAACAACTTCTACCACAGCAGCACGGGAAAAAAATGTAAAAGGCTGTTATATCATTTCTTCCTATCAGTTACCCAGGGACACTGAAATTATATGGAAAATCTGAAGCATTTTTAGAAAATGGGTTATGTGTCATCATTCATAAAAACTATACCCTGCTTCAGTGAAGTAAACAGCTGGCAGACATAAAAATTAAAAGAACACTTCCTATTTAAAATGCTGTAGGAAATGTTCTAACCAACTCTTAGTATTTTCTAATGTACTTTTAGAGATAATAACAGGAAAGATCTTTACAAGAAAGTGATGGGCTTTTGACTAAACTTTGTAGGAAATTCATAATTTGACCTTTGCTATACAAGTTTGTGAAAGCCTTCTCTGTTTTTCTTCCTGTAAATTGGCAATGCAACAAGAAGTAAAAAGATATCTATTATGATGCACATGTTCCATAGTAGCAGGACAAGATTATGCCCTATTATTGAATGTCTGTATCTGCTAAATATTACACTGTTTTAGCATCAAGTACAAAATTTATCCCATGTTTGTTTTTCTTCCCCAGAAATTCTAGCCCCAGATCTACCTGATCTGATGGGTAGCATTTACATCATTTTACTGTCAGAACATATGATATTGATCTCTTTGGACCTTTTTGAGTGTGTCCATCTGACCTTAGTGGGGCATCTCAAGCAACACCCATTGCAGTCAGGTCTTGGACTCCCCTCAGTGTGTCATAACAGCTGCCTCACTGAGAGAAGAGAAAAAACTGACTGGAACTGGGCTGTACCTGAACTATTCATTGGGGATGCAGTAGTCAGCATAGGACGTGCACTGTGATAGATATATACATTCTTCTGTTTTACAGTGACATATGACATGGTTTGGAAAGGGCATTTACAAGTTTCTGAATGAAAAAACACAACTTCTGAAACACACAGACATAGTATGCACAGTGAATGTGTCCAGTATCAACATGCATAAATTACAGAGTGATCGCTGATTTTCCAAATGCAAGATAGAAAATATTTCTCACGATTACAGTAGTCATAGCTTCTCTCAGAGAACACTGAACACTGGATGTGATTTTGATGACTTTATAATGCTGGGCATGCCAAACTTCTAGAATTAGGATCCTTACTGGTGGTGTCAATTCAGGACAAAGGAGATACAATAGGGTTTTGCATAACTCATCACAGCAATTGTCACAGCAGGCTTTCTAGTACTGCACTGCTGTGACACAGCTGAAGAGCAAGATAGCAGAGCCAACTTCCATCTAGAGATGACCAGATGCTTCCTGACCACAATGAGGCAATTGAAATAAGTGTCCTGTTCCTTAAGAGCCTACACCACTTCCTAACATATGGTCAGGAAGGACATTGGCAGTCACAACCTACTGCAAGCCATTCATTTAGCCTCACATCCACAGGCTCTCAGAGAAACTTCGATCACAGGACAATAGGACAGGAAAAAAGCAATCCAGGAGGTCCTTTATATCATTGTCCTCCAAATGAGGAGTCAATGAAGAAAGACACTGTGTTGGACCTTGCACCAGTGAGGGTCTTGTTGGGATTGTGAGGGTCAAAGGCAGTCTTGCCTGCAGTAAACATGAGATGGAGTTCAGGGCATATCATGAAGTACAACAAGGAGAATTGCAAACCTGTTATTCTTCAGTCTACACCTGAGGAAGAACCCCATGCACCAGTACATGCTGGGGACCACCCAGCTGAAAAGCAAACTGAGAGAAAAGGTGCCCAGTGCCAGGACCAGAGGCAATGGGCACAAACTGAAACACAGGAGGTTTTCTCTCCAGATCAGGAAACACTTTTCCACTGCGAGGGTGGCTGAGCACCGGCATGAGTTGCCCAGAAAAGCTGTCAAGTCTCCCACCTTGGCGATATTCAAAACCAGTCTGGATATGGTCCTGGGCTATCAGCTCTAGGTAGTCCTGCTTGAGCAGGGGGTTGGTCAAGATAACCTCTAGAGGTCCCTTTCAACCTCATCCTTTCTGTGATTCCCATCTGGAGGACTATGTGCCAGTGTCCTTAACTGGTCAGTATGTACACACAAGATCATCCACATACCTGAGTCTGAGAATAAGGCTTATGTTATCCTGTGACTCTTTCCTGATATTAGTGTACTTAGCTGAAACAAAACTACAAATGACAGTGCTCAGAACAATGTCACTGACACTGAAAATTGTCATAGCGAGTTGTCATTGTTCTTGAGATGGACTGGGTATCTAATATGAACCCTGCCAGGTGTTCTCCTCCCTTTCTTTGAAATTCTCTGGAGAGTTGAGTGATGAGATGTGTCTGAAAGTGCCCTTGTTGCAAAACAAGGAATTAATTGACCTTGTTGCAAAACAAGGAATTAGTTGTTCATCCATCTCCAGGAAAGCCAGGCTCCACTATAAGTGATGGTGACTTGGGAAGACAAACACCAGAACTCCAAATATCTCTGCCTTCCTCCATTTTCCCCAGGTCTATATGCTGAGCATGATGTCATATGGTGTGGGATATACCTTGGGTCAATTGGAATCAGCTGTCCTGGTTGTATCTCCTCCCAACCCTTTTGCACCCCCAGCCTGCTCACTGGTGGGGTGGGGTGAGAGGCAGAAAAGGGCCTGACTCTGTGCAAGAACTGCTCAGGCATTAAAAAAAAAAATCCCTGTATTATCTGCACTGTTTCCAGCACAAATCCAAACATAGCTCCCCTACTATGAAGGAAATTAAGTCTATTCCAGTCAAAATCAGCACATGTGGAAATAAAGACTGATTCTCTGATCCCAACCAGCAGCTCTAAATCTTTAAAAGAGTTAGAGGTGAAGATCATAGAAGGACAGAATCAATTCTGTTGGGAAAGACCACTGAGGTCATCAAGTCCAATCTTTGACTGGACACCACCTTGTCAACAATATAATGGCACTGATTGCATGTCCAGTCTTTCCTTAAACACCTCCAGGCATGGTGACTCCACCACATCCCTGGGCATTCAATTCCAGTATTTGGCAACCCTTTCCATGAAAAAATTCCTCCTAATGCAAACCCTGAATCTCCCCTGGTGCAGCTTGGGTATGTGCTTGTACATACTCTTGTCCTTTAATTTGTTTAGGAGGAGAGGTTGACCCCAACTGGCTACAGCCTGCTTTCAGGCAGTTGTAGAGAGCAACAAGGTCACCCCCAAACTTCTTTTTATCCAAGCTGAACACCCCAGCTCCCTCAGCCACACCACATAGAATTTACCCTCTAGACCCCTTCATCAGCTTCGTTGTCCTTCCCTGAACAAAGACGTGCCCCTGCATAAATGTTCTGGGACTTCATCAGGATTAATCATATTTGACAAATGGATTTCAAATTCTTATGTTTCAGCATCACAAAAAGCATTGTTTTAGAGAGATAAAAGTGCACCTAAAATGCAATGAAACTGTGCAACTAATTTTTCAACATCTGAAATTCACCGTTCACTTAAAGAATTGTGTAGACTCTAGCTATGGTCAATGTAGATGAATATAAACTTCTAAAGGCAATAGATTATATGAAAAGTTTTTGAGAAGGCATATCCCTGAGCAGTTTAGTTTAGAGTAGATGAACTCTTTTAGACAAATAAATTATTTTACATGAGTCCAGATTTACTGATTTAACTCCTTATTCAAGCTGAGGTTTACTGCACAGCTTAAATGACATCCCTCTGTCATGCCAGAGTGGTTACTTCAATTAGTGCCAGCAAATAGAATGTTATTTTCTATCTCCATCAAAAGTAGCTCCTGCCCAGTAAGTGCAGGCTCAGTAACCTCAGAGGCATATTTGGCTTAAAGAATGGAAGAAACAAAATCACAAAGTACAGGAGATAAATCACTGCAAATGCTTATAACACCTAAATTGACTAAAAAAAGTTAAATAAAAGGAAGGTATTATAAATCTTCCCCCACTTCAACAAATCTAATCATCTGTACACATTAAGATAGCATTTAATAAATGGTGCCCCAGGAAAAGTAAAAAATCTACTTGCTGGCAAATGCTCTGCCAATAGCAGAGTGAGGCCAAGATTACAGTGGTCTTTTAACACAGCTAACAAAAAAATCAATAGCTTTTTATTTTTATTAAATTACTATCAGTGCAGAGAATGACTGAAATATGCTTTCCATTACTCCATAGAATCATATCTGCAAGGAGCTTGCAAATAATTGGATACAGAACCCTTCTGACGGAGAGGTTCAGATATCTTTATTGTTAGGGGGGATGCTTAATGTACTGCCTTCCAGTGGCCCTTCAACACAGAAGGAAAAAAAATCTGAGGACTCAATAATTGACTGCTGCCTCAAAAATTAATAAAAAGCAGCACACATAGGCAGCAGTTGTAACTATGAATTGAACTGTGCTCTCAGAGGCTTTGTTCTCTTCAAAAACCTATCAGAATTTCTATTATTAAACAAAGTACGTGCAGCCTCAACAGGGGAAGTGGAGAGGGAGGAGAGTTGTCATGATAATGAATATGAAACATGTTTTATTCTAAATGCTAGTCTCTTGAAGTTTGAATGATCAGACATCATTAAACACACCCTGAAAGAGCACAGATCAACAAGATGTACATTTCCATTTTTATTAAATATTTCCACTTGTACTTTACCACACACTCTTTTTCTGGTCCTTTTCATATTTGTCTGCCAAGGAACACTCAGAGGGTAAGACAGGCTGAAGGACTGCTGAAGAATTTCCAACAAAAGAATCCTATAAGTGCACCTGTCTACCTGTGGTGAGGGAAAGTCTTTTCCAAACACATTATTTCAGTGATTTTCAACCTGCCCAGAAAATGCAGCCCTGCACATTTCCTGGAACTGGCATTATTGTGTGTGCTCTGAATTCACACAATTTTTCACACACCTCCAGGGATCCACAGACCGGAGGGAAAAAAAATCACTGCCTTTTACACAGCCTCACAGGAGATGTGTTTCTGCCCTAGGTGCATGAGGGGTCAGTAACCCAGGAAGGCATCCCATTCACTGTGCACACAAACTGCCTGGAGCTTCACAGCAGGTAACAGGCAACAGCAGCACTGCCCAGTCTCCTGCAGCTCACCTCACACTACACACACCACAGTGATACCACACCACACTACGTCACAACAGGGATAATGTATGCAAGGCAGTGCAAGGCAGCTGGGATGAATCCCTCCTCAGACTCAAGCTATTCACACTCGGGAGAATGAGACAACACGGGGGGCACACCACACACAGAATTTAAGGGGCCTTTTTCCACCTCAAGCATCCTGAATAAGGGGGAGCTGGGAGGAAAGCGGTTTGAAAACAACCGAGCAAAAAGCAATTATGGAAAAATAATAATCTCAGGACATTTTTTCCCTGACCGCAATGCTGACCTGAATATAAAGCTCATTTCTTTTTCATAGAAAAAACATCTCAAAAACCCATTAAATATCTCAGAAAAGTAGTAGTAGGCAGAAGCAAGAGACAGGTGAGATAAAATTTATTCAGAAGTAAAGAAATATAATTTTCAATCACATTGGGAAAACAATGGAACTGTGTTCTCAATAATCTCAAGGTACTATACCTATCATGATCCCATTCATTCACACTGCCATAGAACTGTATCTGAGAAAATCCAGTATGATTTAGAAAGCTCTGAAAAAATTTATTGACTTGAAAGAAATCATTACCTACTGAGAGTGTTTAAAAAGCCTGCACCAAATTAATCAGATGCTTAGTCATTGAAAATTGTATACTGTTTTTCCTATGTTATGGTACCATGACGTCACTGAAGAAATCATAATAAATTAAATGGTTAGTCACAATCCTGCCAGAAGTCCATAAATTTCCAGGATTAAGAAATGCTACAGGAAATAATTTCTATTTTGTTTCTTCTGTGATTATACTTTAAATATCTCACAATACTCCTTTAAGATTTTTACTTTGTCACCCTCATCTTCATCTTGCCATAGGAAACATCATCAAATCACAGAGGAATTAAGGCTGGAAAAGATCTTTAAGGCCATTGAGTCTAACTGATAACCCAGCATAACCTTGTCTGCCACTAACCTATGTTCTTAAGCACTACATCCAAGTGCTTTTTGATCACTTCCAGTCATGGTGATTCCACCACTTCCCTAGGCAACCTATTTCAATATCTGATCACCCTTTCAGTGAAGAAATTTTTCCCCATATCCAATCTAAATATTGTCTGGTGCAACTTGAGTCTGTTTCCTCTCATTCTGTCATCACACCATTCAGCGTGTCCAAATACCAAAGTATTGAAATATCCAAAGTTAGAGGGTACACAGTATAACTGAAAAGTAATTTCTATAACATAAGCAGTCCCTAATCACATTGTATTTTATTTAATCTGGATAAGGAAGGCTAACACAAGAGGATAGCATGATCCCCAGTATGGTTAATCTTGTAACATAAAGCTTTGCTATGCAGTCAAAGAGAAAGCATAAAAACAAAAATCAGAGCTAGCCTTAGACCTTTTCTGTAGATGGAAAAATCATTCAAATTCTTTCCACAGAGATATTTTAAACTATATTAGCATGAACTCAGAGAAACCACCATTTATATTTAAAGACAACCAAACTGAGGGGGCAGGAGTGCAATGCATGACAAAGTGAAGACAAGCTGGTGTTTCATAAACACAGAGGTTAATGTCAGAGATTTGGTTTTGTTTCCTTTCAGTTTTTATGGATGCGGCGGAGTTCAGGGGTGGCTCAGCTGCACGTTCCTGTGTGGAGACCAAAGGCAGAGAAGGAGATCACTGGAGAAGGTGGTGAACTGAGAACAGCCCTTCAAGGCCATGCCAGACCCCAAAGGCACCATGGGCACAGGAACCTGGCACTGACACATTTCAGTGAATGCCACCCTGAGCCTGGGCCCTGCCCCATCCCAGTGGCCCCGGCCTCATGCCCCAGTCCCACCTCCCCGGCCACATTCAGAACCCTGGGTGAGCTGCTGACATGGGGATAGATGTCTCCTGTGGAGTGGGGAATTAGAGGAATTTGTTACAGCTGAAATCAAGAAGCTGGGCTAACATCTCCATTGCTAGTCTGTTTTCCAGTGTAATTAATTTAATTAATGATTAAAATCCTCCATCCTGGCTTGCTGAAAACAATGTAATCTGTTCCATAGCGAGGTCTGATGTTTATGAAATTCTTCCCTCTAGAGGAAATGATAGCCAAAGCCATGCTAACATTTGGTAAGGAAACAATAGCTAGGAAAGGTGTTTTCACAGAATGCAATGGAAGACACCATCAAGGAGCTAGCCAGCTCACAATGTGGTAGCAAGATGTCGTCAAAGCACATAGAATTTGAGGCTTGTTGAAATGACCTGCTGCAGGTGGCAGCTGAACAGGAGGCACTCACTGCGGAGATTGCTCTCCCTGATGCTCTGCAGACTGTAGTGGGCTGACCCTGGCTGGGTGTCAGGCACTCACCAAAGCCAATCTATCACTTCCCTCCACAAGTGGACAGGAGAGAGAAAATATAGCCCAGGGTTCATGGGCTGAGATAACCTGGGAGAGATCTCTCTGGGAGAGATCACTCACCAAATACCATCATGGGCAAAACTGACTCTGCTTGGAGATGTTTATTGAATTTATAAAATCAGAACAGGATAATGAGAAGTAAAATAAATCTTAAGAACACCTTTCCCCAGCACCTACATCCTTCCAAAGCTTTACTTCCTCCCCACTAGTAGTACAGGGAGACAAGGAATGGGAGTTATGGTCAGTTCATCACATCTTTTTCTGTCACTGCTCAGGGAGAAGAGTCCTTCTCCTGTGGTACCCTGGGAGAGCCCTGGGAGGGACCTCTCCCTTGGGTCACCCCCCATGGGAGGCAGTTCTTCACAAACTGCTCCAGCATAGGTGACTCTCACAGGGTGTAGTACTTCAGGTACATCCTGCTTCAGTGTGGGCCCCCCACAGGGTCACAAATCCTACCAGAAATCCTGCTCCAGCATGGGCTTCTCTCTCCACAGGTCTGAAGGTTGCTGCCAGAACCCTGTTCCAGCATGNCACAGGGCTTAAGGTTGCTGCCAGAACCCTGTTCCAGCATGGGCTTCTCA
>VXBB01023971.1:6300-17065 GCA_013399915.1 Illadopsis cleaveri
CACTCATTTCTCTGAGCTTGGTAAAAAGGCATATTTTGTGTATTTTTCAAAAGCAGCAATTAATAACATAAATTCTAATTGTGGCCAGGCTTTTTCATGAAAAGTGTCATATTCAATGAACACGTCTTGGAGTAACATGTGGTTATTTGATATTGAAACTGGTCAAATATTGTGATGGGTTTTCAAAACACGAAACTGTATAGGGGGCTGGATGTTGTGTATTCCGTCACAGGAGATGTCTCTTCTGCCAAACATAGATATTCTGCTTTGCATCTGTGGTATGCTTTCCAGAATCTTTTTTTTTTTTTAATTTGGATGATCTTTTTTGTAAAGACCAAGTTGATTTGGTGTTATCCTGTTCTGGGACAATACATTTATTATATATTAATCTAAATATATGTATTACAAATGGAGCTGCATTTTAGTATTTAGGATTCTTCAAATTTTCTTCATAGGAAACTATCTTCCACAACATTCTCAGATTGGTTCTAAGACATAAACTCCCCAAGGCTCTCAAATGCGCCCCAGGATGACACCAGCTCAGAGGAGACTTCTGGTGCATTATGGTGAATTGTACATGAACATCTTTGCTGAACTGACCAGGTGCACTGGTAAGACTTGACTTGGTTATTGTTTTCCAGTCCTGAAATGGCAGCTCCTACCTGCTCCTTTCCTAAAACTTCAGTAGGGAATATCCACGAGTCCTTTGCATAGTTGTGTGTTCAAAACCACCACGATCTTGATCAGAGGAGTGTACAGCCACACTCTTGTCCAGAGCATGAAAGAGGAGGGTGATATGCACTGGTGAGGGTTATTTTTGATCCACAGTCCATAAATCTGTGTAGTTATGTGATAGCTTACACACCTATTAAAGCCAGTTAGACCCAGATGAGCACATTGCTATGCACCTGAGATTTTTTTATGTACATACAAGTGGCAACTCTGCTGTAAAAAAAAAAACATTATGCAGCAAACTTTAAAACCCATGTGCAACTGGGGTGTGGGCATCTGCGGTTCTAAACCAGAGGTCCCAGGTGAATTTCAGGGATTCATACAAAATTGTGTTGCAGAAGAACTCAGCCTTTTCAGTTAAATAGAGCTTCCTATACATATATGATCTGGAAGGCTGAAACAAAGACCTTCTGTAAGGTGAGCAACTATAAAAGTCAGTGATAAGCTCAAGAAACTGCAATCACAGTCTCTTGATGGGTTTTTTTTTTTTTTTTCTGAGAGCTGGAAGTGAGCAGAATTAAACTCAGTGATCATTTCTGTCAAAAGGTTTGTGTGTCAGTATCCAGGGCCTGCTGATTTAATGGCATTAGAACTGAATTTCTCATATTTCTGAATTGTTTGTACTGAAAATACAGGAAAACTGAATCAGGAGACTAAATAATTCATTCCCATAATTTCAAAATGGCAATTTTTATCCAAAAGTGTATTTTGAAATGTTCATTTGTTTGCCTTTTTTTAAAGGCTATTACTTCATTATATATCAAAATAATCTTTGTTTTTGATGAAACTAAATGACTGTGTGTCATTTTTAGTTTCACCAGTGAGCATTAAAATTAGTGGTTGTTTCTTTCAAAACCTCTCTTAATTTTGTCCATATCAGATTCTAGATGAGCTGTCCTGCAGTTCACAGAATTTAAATAACAAAATTAATCTACTTAAAATGACACTCTGCTCTCTAGATAATAAAGAGCATTTTATCCAATAGTAATTTTTTTCATTAGTGTTAGGAATATTTGATGTGATAATCTACCATTGAAACTTTCTCTATTGAGAAAATAATCAATAAAACTCTTTCATGTGTTTCATTTCAAAGGAAAACTGTTAATTTAGAAACACCTGGTAATGATGGAAGGAGAGATTTTTGACCTTATCAAGGTCAAAATTGAAAGACTCCATTATTTATGTGAATATGTGATAAAGGCAGAGAATTGAAAAGATTTGCGTTTCACTCCAGCAGATACCACAGATGCACACAATTATGGGCAAATGTCTGTGCTTTATAGCAGTTTCATTCAATGTCAACTCTCAGCATTTCCCTGTGATTGGCAAGGTGGGAACCTTCAGAAACACAGAAGCTTTCTGATCTTGTGGGTGTCTTGAGATCCTTAAAAAGAAGACAAAAAAGAATAATTTAGTATGAAAAAACTCCTTCCAGATCATCAAGTCCAACTGTATACCTAAAAATGTCCCCAAGTGCCACATCTATGCATCTTTTAAACACCTTCAGGGAAGAGGATTCCCTCACTTCCCTGGGCATCCTGTTCCAGTTCCGATGATCCTTGTTGTGAAGAATTTTTTTCCTAATTTCCAAACTAAACTTCCCCTGCTGCAACTTGAGGCCAATATCCCCTTGTCCTATCAGTTGTTAGTTACGGGAAGACGCCTACCCACGAGTCACAACAACCTCTTTTCAGGAAGAAGTATCCCAGGATGACTGTTGTGACAATTCTCTACAATTTAGAATACTCTTTTGGGAAAGATTTCAAAATGCTTGGAGAAGTTCAAATGCTTCTCTGTGCTGGTGTTTTGTCTCTCTGCCAGCATCTGATCATGCTCCGCAGCTTCATGTGCCTGTGGAAAAAACTGCGGTGTTATGGTACACGCGTTAGAGGAAGAATTCCTTAACATGACCACACTTATGTTGTACTGGGCTTAAATTCAGCATCTGATACAATATAAATATAAAATAACTGTAGCTGCATGTAAATGGAATTTATATTATTCAGTCTTTCTTGGCTTTATGAAAGACAAGTTGAATTATGGTCATAATGAATCAGACCAGTTTAAATGTCTGAGTGAGGTCATGAACTGTATCTTGGAGTTATTTACTACTTTCTTTTGACTGTAAGAATGGATTAAATATTCAATTATTCAGTTAACTGAACAAATGTGTCTAGTGGCATGGTAGGGATTCTGGAGAACCCAAGATGTCTGTGTAGGACCAATATACCACACAGAATCTTCAGGAGAGTTTGCCTTTTTGGACTGGCAGTTAGAGACAGCATGGATTTGTGAGGGCATTTCAACTGACACTGCATTTTTGTTTTTAGATATGTGAGTGAAGCCCTAGATGACTAGCTCAGAAGAGAGCACCTATGCACCTTTGGTTTTCATCTGTACAATTGGGAAAATTTTTGGCTTCCTTGCAAGAGTGTTGTGAAGACAGTTACTAAAGTGGATTTCTCCCCTTGTGCTTCCTTTATTTCTCTCAAAGTTGGCAGAGTTTTGGTCAAAGAAATTTCTACTATTTATGAGTTGCTACTCAGTAGCCCAGCCACAGAGTTGATCAACCCAGGAAAAGACATTTGGCTGCACAGTCTATGTAATTTCTAGATTTGCCTGAAGTTGCAGTAACGTTCTGAAAGGGCACTATTATGGAGAGTTCAATATCAACACTAACATTCAGAGCTCTTGGGTTTATGAGTCAGATAAGCTACTTGAAAAGCACTCTGATTCTTTTCAGTAAGTACTTGAGAACTGATTCAAAATAAAAGCTTCTAAAATTACCTCTATTCCTGATTTTCCAAATTAAAAACTTTATGTGAAAAACAATCACAGCTTTTCTGAAGGAAATCTCTTTAGAAGGAGAGATTGTTTCCTTTTTCCTTGATAATTAGAGTAAATTACTTGAGAGTAGAGTATTCAGCATTTTTACGTCTTCTCTTCAATGAGCTTCAGAGCTTGAACACTTTAAATCCTCACTATAACACACTCCTTGATGCTGTTTTAACCAGAACAGTTTATTCACTCTGTTTTTAAAATGAAACAACACTTACGTACTAGTCTGTTCTTGGGCTTAAATAGCAGAAAATTGATTGCACAGAAGACAACTTAACTTTTTTTAAAAACAACAGAAAAAAAAAGGCATAGTATTTTCTAGTATCTCTGCATGATGTGTCTCACATTCACACGTGGATAAACACACTGTGAATTACATGGGAAAAATACATGTCTGGTGAATTTTACCTTTCTGAAGTTGGCAATATATAAATGTCTACATGTGATCTGAGTGTATCAATTCCAGCTACTGCCAGAGCTGCTCAAGAGCTCAATGCAGTTGCCAGAAGTTCAACATTTGGTGTTAGTGTTGTTTAAAGTGTTCTACAGAATCCAAGGACTGGGAGATCATGGTATAAATCAGGTGTGAAGAGACCTCAGGAGGTCTCTGTTCCAACTTTCTGTTTATCTATGTAGTCGTAGAGTCATCTGTGGAGTCCTTTTAGGTTTCTCTAGGTTATTTGTTTCACCAAGTTTTGAAAAACTCCACAAATGGAGACTACACCACCTGCCAGTGACTTATTGGCTGTCCTGATTAAAGAAAAAACTTTTCTTTGTACACCATCTGAGCCTTGCTCCCATTCAGTTGGCACGTGCAACACAGGAACTATAGGAAAACCATGTTCTCAAGAACAGCTGGTAGCAGGTCATCCAAAAGGTTCTGCAGGCTCCATGGACTGTCCTGGTTACAGCTTGTCCATCTATGACAGATCACACACTTACCCCTCACCTGAAAATGTAGGGGTGGAATTCCATGACCCAAAATTATTTGCCCCAAACAGCTACTTTTCAAAATTGATGAGTTCTGGTATTCTTTAAGTCTGATGGTGCATTTGCTTGTCTCTTGTAGAAGCCTGAATAATCTGGGATATCTCAAAGTGCAGTAAATGTCTAAGTATTGGCAACTGAAATCAGAGGATGTAGAATACAGAATACCCAAAGAGATTCATTCAGTATCTTACTGGTTGAAGGGAGTTCTGTATTATTCCATTTTTGACAGCCTATCACACATTAATCTCACAGATTTCCCATATGCAGACATCAGACTGTGAAGTAATTTTTCCAGGAATTCTCAAGAATAAGAGAAAAATTAGGAGGTTTAAACCCAAACATGTTTACTAGGATCTTTTAGTCACATAGGAGAGGAACATTTGCATGCAGCTGAGAATGACCATTCAAAACAACTGAAATAATTGCAAAGCTTTCAATTAGAGTATATTACATGATCCTAAATGATTAGATTGTAATTTTTCTATCACACAGCTGGATAATGTATGAAAATGTTAGAAGAGGGAAGTGAACTGAACTGCTTTTTCTTTTTTTTAATAGAAATAAATCTTTTGTTTTCAAGTCACAAATATCTTTTCTGTTCACTTCTAGAGATGAAGCGCTATAAATGCCAATTTATTTTTCACTGTGAGGTTAGTCTTTGGAGTAATGGAAAATAATTTTCCTTTTCTTTAATGAATAAATCATTGTGGGAGGCTCTGCATGATAGTTTGATCCTGCATAGCTATTTCTTCTGATTATTAGCAGGATTTTACATTTAAATTCCTGAAACATTATTAACTCATATTCATTTGCTTTCAGACCTTTCTGATAACTTTGCTCTTTCATTAATTCCTTTTCACTGAGGTAATAGGGAATTACTTTATTTAATGATTCTCTAAAGATCCAAGAAAGCTAAATATCATAAAAAGGCAATTTTATTTCACAAATAATATTGCATTCACCAGTATAATTAAATTGTAATGTTTTCTTCAGCAGGCCACATCCCTAGCAATGGGGCATGCAGCACTCTAATCTAGAGGCAATTTTGGCAAAATGAGCTTGTCCTTTCCCAGTCCTAAGCATCAGCTTGTGGAAAATCATCAAATAGATTGTTTACTCTGAGAGAATATTTAATATCACAAGAAAAAGTGAGAAGAACTGCTTTGGAGCAAAATTCCCCTTGAGTTCTTCTCCCATGGGCAGTTAAGCTATTGAATACCTTAAGATAACCCTAAAGATAAAAAGCTCATGGCCTGGCCACTCTGAGGTGAGTGTCTCCAACCCAGCCCTTCTGTGACTGAGCCCTCAGCCTGTTCATGGCCCCTGAGCCCTGCAGGGGGATCTGTGTGTGCCCAAGTCTGGCCTGTGGCAATAGTGACAGAGAAGTCACTCCTGAAATAGAATATGTTACTTGCCAAAGCAGTGCAGTAGAGCATGGTCTAGCAGGAGAGCTTTAACACACACTGCAGTAGCTCTTTCTCTCCAGTGCTCCCTTCCAGCCTCTGCACAGGTGGGATTTATCCTTGGGAGTGAGCTTCTCTGAATGCCCTTCTCTGTCCTTGAAGCTTTTACAGACACACCCCAAAGAATTTCTCCCATCCTAGTCCACTCACCAAGAACTCCTTTGTTTTGATACTCAGGGTATTGCAATAGTTGTTTTCCTCCTTTGATTGTAGGTGAAGCCTCAGGAAAGGAAATTTTTCTCAAATTGTCTTCCTCCTAATCAAAAGATTCATTGTTCTCTGTCAAAGAGTTCAAGTTTTGTCATTGTTTTGCCTTTCCTACTCTGTCTTTTTACAAAATTTTTCTTGATTGGAGTAGTTGAAAATCCTTCCAAACAAAACCAAGAAAAACCTTGGGTTGCCATAGTAAAAACCTGTGAGTTTACTCCGTGTTATATTTTGCCCTGAAATTAATAGAGATCCCCCTGGACCTGTGCATGTATGTCAAAGTCCAGGTAAATGAATGCATTTTAAATCTGTGATAAGAAATACACAGTCATGCAAATGAGGGAACTTGAAATTTTTGTGTATATTCCCTGCTCTACGGATCCACAGGCAGCATCACTTGCAGTTTAGAATATCTGTGGTTGATAACTGCTACCTGCAAATTTATGAGCAATCTGAGAAAGATGAGGATATGCTGCTGTAGCACTCCAGCCTATACCAGCAGCATAGCACTTCTTCCAGTGGTGGAAAATATTACCCAAATCACAGCTAAGCCAAACAGCTTGAACTGGCAAATAATAAGTATTTTATAGGAACCTCAGGGTATGGCATACATGCAGTGTCATAAAAAGTCCAAGGATGTTCTGCCTGCATACAGTGTATTTCTATTCCCTGCAGCTTTTATAGTGAAGTTTCCAAGCTGTGCATAAGCAGCAGTATAATAGGATCCCTATTTATTTCTCCTCCAGGAATGCTGTGCATATTTACTTGCTCGTATTCCTTCTATTTCTCCTAGTAGCTCTGCTAGAAAACAAGAATTCTCTAATAATTTGCCTTTTCCATCTGTTTATTTTAGCAAGCAGGTTTGATATTTTTTCTTTTATCAACTGATAATTTTCCTTTATTTTGTTCTGACATTTTGGTTCCCTTCTTCATGACAAGAGTATAACAGATGCAGACTCTGAAAAAAGGGGTCAGGGATGTCTTCTGTGTGTCCTTTATCAGTAGAATGTCTTAGTCTAGGAAGAAGGATGGCCTTACGGACCAATCCAATTCAGAAAATTGGTTCCAATATTTGGTTCTGCTAAATGCTTCTTATTGGCATTTAGAGTCGTATTTGGAAATGTGAAGCAACTGCAGATAGAACCAAACCCTCAAATTTCCTCAGAAAGGCAGTCAGTTCACATTATGCTGTCCAAGGCTAGGCTCTGAATGCTATATTATCCTGAAAAAGTTGCTGCTTATTTTGATCCCTAAAGAGAAACTGAATTCCATGGTCATTCTCATGTGTTTTCAAAGTTACCCAGAGAACCATGTTTTGTGTTTTTATGGGCTCTAGAATCCTGTCAGCCAAAGAGGATCTCTTCTTTCACTCTCAGCTATTTCAGTTATTTACCTTGTAAAGTTTTCTGTTTCTGACTACCTTCAATGTCTGTAAACAGAGACGTGAATAAAATAATCAAATTGTCAAATGCTGGAGGGCATTAAAAATTTGTGAGTTTCAGTTTTTTCTCTCTGGATTTCTCTGAGCTCTCTATGGAGGTAAACCACCAGACTTTAATCTTGTCTGTAGTCTTGTCATCTGCCAGCTCTGGATGAGGCACACATTTATTTGAGCCTCCTCCCACATCTTAATTCTCTCTCAGTTAGAAGGACATGGCCAGTGACAGGGAAAAGGACAAGAAAAGAATCTGAGTAGAAGTGGAACTAGGTGAAAAAATGAGGCACTATTTAATTCTTCAATATCATCTTTGAAGAGTAAACAACAGTTTTTCTTATATTCCAAGATGGAAATGAAGCCACACTATGGCCTCTGGGTAGTCTTTTTATTTGCAAAAGTCAATATAAGTTCAACCAACCAGCAGTACATCCAAATTGAGCTTTTACTTGCCATTTCATCTGAGCAAAAAGCAACTTGAAAAATTTCTGTATAAACAACCAGCCAAAACTTTCTCCCCTTTCCAAACAACTTGGAAGCAAAGCTTCTAACAAGCCACTCTTTTCACCCTTCTTTCCATTACTTTCTGAAATAAGCTTTTCACAAAAGAGAAAGGTTTGTCACAAAAATAAGGGTGTAATATGTATTGGATCTGTTTAAATACAAGTATGACAGCAATATTGTGTTTTATATTGATTTTTGAGTTGTTAGTAAATGCTCCTGAATAAAAAAAAAAATTCTTATATTTTGGAAAAAAATATCGCTCATGGCTCAGTAAGTCACTTTAAAAAGAAATCAAAGGAGAAGAAAGTAAATGTAGTAAATATAACTGCAATTTCCTGGATTTTTGGGAAAGAGGTCTGAACTGGAACCTGAGAGATCTGTAAGTGATATTTCTGGATGCTGTTGTACACCTTTGACAAAAAAGACCTCATCTCTGCTCACAGAGCCTTCTGTGGTTGGTCCGTGAGAACTTGGTGAAAACAGCCTCTTTTCTCACTTGCTTGGCCAATGCATAAAACCCCTGGGAGGTTTGAGAGAAAAGAGAAAATAATGTCTCTTTTGCAATCTCTTCTAAGTTCTTGGGAAGTGTTTCTGTAGGCTTCTTCACAGCAGAGGTTTTTGGATGCTCTTTTCCATGAGCCCTAAGCTGTATGTCTAAGCTGCAGAGGAGGGGAAGAATTTCAGACATTCCACTGTATTAAGCAGCTTTGCAATCAGTTCCCAGGGCTAACTGCTGCACTGCATGGATTACCCCACAGTGGCTAACACTTTCCAGGCACTGGGACCTTCCCTAAATTCCATGTAAATCCACCTGCCTTGTGTTTCTTCTTGGCCAGATGTGCACTGCCAAGGCACATAGCTAGTAGGAATCATGAGGATGCTGCTGGAAATTAAGCCAGAAAAACATGAGCTAAGGTGCCTTTCATGGCATTCCATTTTGGGAACCAGACACAGAAAAATAAATACCTAGCCACTTCAGTCATTTACTAAAGTAAACATGAGACCTTTGTGGTGAAAGTTGCTAGAAAACTGTAGTCCAAGGTATAAGACATCCTTCAAAGATGTAGATTTTTATTTTTTTTTCCCATCAGTAATAACTCATCCAGATTAAGATCTCTTTTGAATCCTCTGCAGCTATTTCATGGCTTCTCAGCGACAAGAACAAGCAGCATATCAAAACCAGCACTATTTTGAAAACTGACAGTTAAAAAAACTGATGAAAGATAATGTAGTAGCAGCAATTAATCAGATTAATATGGACAACATGGGGAACATTTCACCTACACAGGGAGCAGTGCCTGATATCAGAGGGCTCTTTCATCTGTGATAACAAGACCCAGTGGCTGAGAGCCAAACCTTTAAACTGGAAATAAGATGCAATTTTTTATCAGAAACATACTTAGCCATTTGAACCATTTACTAATAGACATAGCATATATGCCTTCCTCCACAGCCCTTAGACCACAGGTGATCCTCCCCCAAAATGAGAATCAAGTGAGTTTGCAATGAACTGAAAGTTATCCGGGTGATTAAAACACTTCCTGGGTAAAATCTAGCCCTGAGTTATGGAGATTATCAAATTGATAATGGCCTTAAAAAATTCATTTCTCTACAAGTGAGGAAGCAGCTAAAGTACATTCGTGCTTTGGGAAGTCAGACTTTAGCCTGACTGTTTTTGGTGAATTTTAAGAGCCTGAATATTGTGGAAAACCTACACTGTTCTGGAGTTAAGTGATTTTTCATAAAAACAGAACTGTTAAGCAAGTGAATTTTAATATTTTGGATGGACCATATTTCTTCTCAGGAAACACTATTTTTAAAATATATCCTTGTGTTAGACAGAACTTTGGTTTTTTTCTGTGCAAAATTTTCTTCCTCTATTCTCAAGTTTTGTTTATAAACAACAAATCCTGAAGCTTTGGATACTTGCCCAGGTATACACAACAGATAATAATAGAAAACATTCTTTACCTATGAAAAGAAATCAACCACCTCTTTGAGGTGAACCACAAGAACTGAATCAAACTATATTTCTGTGGTGGTGGATAATTTACTGTATCCCAAACAAATAACTGCACCAAGTTCCATAACCTAGATTTGTAAAAGGCACTAAAAGACCTGGATTTAGCAATGAATAATAAGCTAAAATTTTTTCTAACTTGAAATAATATTAAAACATACCTTTTCTTCTGTTACATGACCATTTTATACTGATCATATCTTCGCAGTCTTTCAAGGATGTCCTCAGATCATTCGTGTTCAAATTTGTCCAACAGACCATGTAGAAGTGACTCTTTTATGGATGTTATTTGCCACTGGAAAAAACTTGCTAATTGGAAAACTGTGGCCCATTATGTTCTTCCTAAACAGATAGATCTGGTAGGTGTCACCTCATACTTTGCCACGGACTCTACCACAGACATAAGTATCAAAATGACTTCAATATCCAGGCACTGCATAATTTAATCACACGCAAAGGATTTCCATAATTGTATCCACAAACATTACTGCAAGATCAGCTTCCTGCTTCACAAGTTTCAATTAGGATGTGCAACACATCAATGCATTAAAAAAAAAAAAAAAAAAAAAAAAAAAA